>UCOM01001592.1:0-38369 GCA_900474385.1 Ormyrus pomaceus
TTTCTGACTATTTCTATTCCTACGATCCGAGAGGCGGTGCGCGCACGAGCGAGACTTCACTTTTGCAATTCTGACACTTTTCTCGGGACGCGAGCAGAGCCGCGCTCTCTTCCTCTCTCTCTCTCTCTCTCTCGCGTATATTTGGAAATTCGATATTTCGCGATATTAAATTTTTAAATCTTCTTATGACGTTTTTCGCGTGCGGGCATATTTTTCAATATTCAGGCTGCGACCGAATTAAGTAACGCTGCCTTGAAGACTGCTGCTTTCGCTTCGGCTTGCCGGCTTGCTATGTAATTTCTATATTATGCATTCTTAGAGTTTACGTTTCTTCGATTAACGACTTTTCAAAGGCATAAACTCCAGAACTGTCGTCGTGAAAGAAATTTTTTAGATTGAATGTTGTAGGAGTTAAAGTAAGAAGCTACATTTTTTAGATGCATTTCAACCTGCAAATACAGTTGGTTAAAACTTTTGCAAAACGTAACCAGATATTTTAACAATGTGATAAAATCATTACGATAAAGGGTAAAAATCTGGTAGAAAAAACAGCCAGAGAAGCCTTCATACCTATCTGAACTTGGCATGCTGTTCAATAGTCATAAAAGCGCTTGTTTGATGCTTAACGAAGCGAGGAAAAGGAAGACGCTATTGTGGAGCATCTTGGTTGGTATGAGTGAATCAAGTGCGAAAACTTTCGAGCGCGAGATTCTTGGCGAGAGTAGACGTTAAATGGCAGAGCAAACGTTCTAACTAACTCTGAAGTACTCGTGCGAGGTGCCTCGCGAGGTGAAAAGCCAAGAAAGAAAGGGAGCGAGAAAGAGAAAAGGTCGCGGGGGGGAGGAGGAAGAGGAAAAGAGGCAGGCGCGGGAGGGAGAGAGAGGAGGTGTCTACGTGTCTTGCGAATCTTGGAAGGTAACTGAATTTTCCTCGTAAAATATTCACCCTGCATACCTACGCTCGCGTACGTACATATCACTCGCTTTTCTTTGTGACTGGCGTTTCACCCCTTGTATGCGGCACTCGTCCCTTTTTTACTATTTATTCATATTTGCTCTCTCGCTGCGCGCTATATTTTTGTTTACGCAATTCTTTACTTAAATCTCGAAAAGTTTATACTAAAATCCTTTAATCAAATTATTTTCTACTTTTAGCGTTAGCGGGAAAATTTTTTAATTTTAAGAAATTTTATAGCTTTTATGTGTATAATAGTGAAAATATATTTCTCTACGAATCGTTCGAAAACATAATAATTTTTTTAAACATATAAAATACGTATAAAATTGTAACTATTTCAAGCAACTGACGTTTTTTCGTAAATTAATTATTCTTGAAAGTAATAAACATTTTCACGAAAATAATAGTTTACACGTCACGCGTTTTGGAAAGAAACAGCATTTTTCACTATATATCGTTTACACGGGCAACGTAAATATACGCGTCGCGACGAACAAAGACAGCCCCCGAGAGCATCTCGCAGAAATAGAGGATATAGCTGTAGGCAGCAACATTCTCGATCCATCCAGCGCCGGCAGCGGCGCGTTACCGGGGCGTTTCATTTCGCGAAAGAGGATACGCGCACACGTACATACCTGCCCGCTACGTTCGGTACGTATCTACATTATTGAATGTGCGCGAACGTCGAGGGCCGCAAAAGGAGACGTCGGGAGAGAGAGAGAGAGGGGGGGGGGGTATAGAGAGGCACCTGCCCGAAGACGCCGGCGGAGTCTGCAGGGGATTGCTCGGAAGACGTCAGTCGGAGGAATGGAAGAGGCCGCGTCCCCCGGGTGGAGCAGCCAAAGGACGGATAGACGAGGAGCTCAACTGAAATTCTGGAATGGGATAGAGCAAGTCACTCTCGCGCGGCCTCTCTCTCTCTCTCTCTCTCACTCTGGATTTGCGTCCGGGGTAGTTTCACGCGTGTACCTCAGGATATAGAGACGTAATACGGGCTTAGCGAAGATTACACGTGCCGCGCCGGCGAGACTTGGCTTCTACGGCCCGGCTTCTATTGAAAGTCAAAGGGAATTAAGTAAGTCGAAATATATATACTTGTAATGTCGCGCGAGATTATTAATTTTAGCCTGCAGCATTGCGGGGTGTAATAAATGTTTCAAATGTATAACTCGATAGGAATTGTATCTTGATTAGTTTTATTTCACGATTATTTTACAACTTTTGTTAAATTTAAAAAGTTAACGAATGACACACATATATTTCTTGTATTGTAATTGCAAGTCCAAGATAAATAAGTCGATTGATAACTTATAGTTACGTACGTACACATATCCACTAACAAGTCATTAATAATTCTTTATCTTAAATAAAAGAAAAGAAACTAATTGATTCGAATAAATTTGACCCAATTAATCGTAAAAGCAAAGGCGTCGAAAGGATGTAAAGAGTGCGAAAGAGTCGATCGAAGAGATTTAAAGAGTTTAAACGGAGCGCTAAAGGTAGGAAAGAGTGGAGTTAAATCGACGAGCTTGTTTACATTCTTTAGAAGGTAAGCTCGCTACCCTCTCATTTAGGGGCGAAGTCGCTCTCGCTCGCTTAAAGGTCAGGGAGAGAGAAAGCGAGAGCGCTCGGCGAAAGTCGTGAATGAGCTTGGCGCTCGGCGCGCTGGAAGGAGTGAGGCGCGCGCGCCAAGTAGGCGAAGCGAGAGAGAGAAAATGAGAGGCGAGGTAGAGGGGGCGGGGGGGGAGGGGGGGCGCAGCCTCGCAGAGCCGGAGAGAGAAATTCCCCTTATAATTAATGTGTAGGGGTAGGTCATGGAGCCTCCGGGAGCTTCCTCCGAGCGGCGAATCAAATTACATCAGCTGTGCGCGCCGCTCTCTTTCTCTCTCTCTCTCTCTCTCGAGCAAAATCAGAATGAAAGAGAGAGCGAGAAAGTGGGTGATAAGAGACTTTTTTCTTACTTCTTCCTCCTTTTACTCTCTTTTTCTTTTACTCTCGCAAGCGCCGATACTTTCCCTCCTGCTCTATCTCGCTTCCGCACTCTCATTCTTGATTCGCTATATTCTCGCGCAGCCACTTGTTAACCCCCTCCTCTCTCTCTCTTTCCCTCCCGTCGTATTACTCGGAATAATGTCACGGCCGGAAACTAGGTAAAACGAGCGGCAAAGTTCATAAGCGATGCACTTTTTATGCTTGTATTTCAAACTTCCAGGCAAATAAGACATTCAACCTGGTTAAGTTAATCGCTTTAAACAGCAATTCTTCTTTGAAATCATATTTCATTGAATTTCGTGGTATTTGATTTCTGAAAAACTCGGCTCGCTCAATTATTTTCAATTTAAAAAGCAAGACAAGGAGCCACGAAAATAAAAACGTCGACAAGCGCGGAATATCACACGTGGGGTGACCCTCTATAGGCATCTTACCCCGTAGTTCTTGGCGAATATTTTGTGAATTCATGGCTTTATATTAAGTATAAAATAAAAAATAAAACGAAGGGAAGGAAAGACAGCGAGGGGGGGGAGGAGGGGAATATGCGAAAGCCTATCTTGCAAAAATTTGAAAGGGAAATATTCCTCTCTCGAAAATTCGCATCAGCAGAGAGAGAGCGTATAGCAGCTCTCTCTCTCTCTCTCCCGCGTATATCTCGAGGGTGTGCCCAGGGAGATGGAACCCGCCCTCGCCTCCCCGCGTCGTATAGCAGGGGAGCCTCGTCCGTGTATTTGGACGCCCCATGGAAACACACGCATGTGGGGCAAAGCACACACTTGGCGCTCCACGTATTGATTCCATTCTCGTATATACCAGGGAATCCCACCCCACCTCGCTCTCTCTCTCTCTCTCTCTCTCTCTCGCTTACTCTTTCGCTTTTCCGCGAATACCTCATCCCTTTTTCGCAGCGTCTCCTTATATTCCGGGCCTCTTGCTCTGCCTCCCAGCAGTAGGTACCCTCGAAGCAGCAGCAGCAGCAGCACATCCCGTGATCTGAATTCTTTCTAGTTTCCTCAGCTCGCGCGCGCTGGCTTCGCTCCTCCTACGAGCAGAGCTCTTCAACCCTCGAGCTCCCAACTCCTTATCCGATATTGTTACCGACCTCTCTCTCCGCGTCTCGCTCTCTTTTCTATAAAGCGAGAGTAGAAGCGTGTAGGAAAAGGTATCGCGTCTGTTTTCTGGGAGTCGCTGCCTTTCTCTTTGGTTATGGGACGCGCTTCCTCCTCACGAGAGAAAAAGACTTTGGCGGAAAAATAGCTGCGCGCCAAGCAACGCGGCTAAGGGGTACGAGTCGGCTCTGATGTTGTTGCTTCACCCTTTAGGTTTCATGATTGGGCTCAGGGGGAAACTCTGCTTCGATAATTTTATGCAGAGAAGCTAAATCTAATTGAAGCACAAACATTCCCAGAACATTCCGAATGGCATTTCATTTCAAATTATTTGAGTAAATAATATAATTTTGATACTTAATAGTCATTATATTTTAAATTTAATAATAAATTCTTGCACCTAGCAAATGAATATATTGTTACGTAATCCCCATCTTATTTCCACAGTAACGTATTATATTTCCTTAATTATTAAAATTTTTATCGATGAAAGGCTAACTGTATTTGCATAAATGTATCATTTGACTCGAACGAAAATTCTTAATTTTTGTTTGCACATTAACTTATATGTTTTCTCTACCTTTCTCTTCTCATTTTCTTCCATAATTTTTTTTTCATTTCTTACCAGCATTTTATTTACATTTATTTTTCATTTATTTTTTGTTTATAGTTTATTTTGAGTTACGTTCTCGAGTGTTTCGCGGCGAGGGGGCAGAAAAGAGCGGAATCATACTGGAGAGAAAAAGCAAGGCAGAGGCCAAGGAGGAAGCAGATGTAGAGGAAAAATTTCCATTTACATCAGCGCATCACAGTCAACGGGGATTCTGCTGCGTCGCTGCCTCCAAATCCGCGCCCCCGAGATGAAGGAGCAGGAAGGAGGATAAAGGAGAAAAAAAAAGAGTAGACGTAAACGAGAACGGGAGGGAGGGGGGTGGGGGAAAGATCGTGAATTGCTCTCCTCGCGGTGGCTCTCCTCCTTTTTTTTCGAAATGGAATCGAGCAGATCGACTCGCCGCGGGAATAAGATCCTCGTGAGAATTTGTCCCCTTAATCCAGGCAAAAGTGTCGGAAGATCAGGCGAGAGACTCGAAGGACTGAGCGCCGCCGCCGCCGCCGCGCGAGCCGATCAGCTGCCCTTGAATTTCGCACGCGAGTCTTCCCCCGTTCATTTGCATTCAGCGCGCGCGCTTATGTACAACCGCGGGATTGCTGTTCGCGAGTCAAAGGAAACTTTGCTTTATTTACTTTTGTTCATTCATAAAGTCCCTTGCCCCCCTTTTCGCACTTTTATTTTTGTACTCTAAGGTTCAACAATTCGTTTATTTTCGTTAGACTATCGCTTTTATATAAGCTTATCGTTGCCAACGGTTTTAAAAAGTTTATCAAAGTTTTTGTAATGTAAACATTATTTATAGTCGTTGAATTTGTATATTTTTATTTTGTTATTATTTCTATAATAAAAAACATTTTTTATTTTTATTTGTGAGTTTTCTTTTATTTTGTAATTATACGAAGAGATTCTTTTCCAATGTTATATTTATCCTTTTCAGTTTAGTTTGATCTAAAAATTCCCAGAAAAATGTAACCTTTTTAATGGCAAAATTACTGAATTCAATCAAATCTTTAAAATTTAATAGAAAAATCGAATAAAAATGATGAAACCAGTATTTTTCCAAATTTTATGATAATTTATCTAATTTTTTTCTCTTGCGATTAATATATAATTATATTTTACAACGCGTCATTAGCAAGTTTATTTATTTTATTTTTCTGCAGAATTTATAACACTTTCTTAAAAATATTTAGATCGTACAAGAAACGGACAGCATAGCTGTAACATTGGGAAAGATTGCTCAATATAATGGTAAATAAGACTTTTATCAATATAAAAATACAAATCATTTTTTTTTACAGATTTTCAGGTGATAAAAATACAAAATAATATACTTTTACAGCCTTACAAATAACAATGCTATACAAAGTAATCTGTAAAGTTATGAAAGTAAAATTTAAAAGTAAAAATCGAAAAGAAACCTTCGAACGTTCTTATTCCTAGTTTTAGTCAAACTCTTGAATAACGATAGTTTCATATTGCAAGAAGCAAACGCCACTTAATAAACGATATTCTCTTGACAGACTTATCAATCACGAGCGATAGGAGTTCTACTTTCAATGGCAGATGCGCCATCTAAGAGCTTCTTCGGGCCTGTCGCCGATACATGTATACGCCACACTTTTTCCCTTATCCGCCGCGTCATGTCTGTCTTCTCTTTGGAATTTATTTTCTCTCGAGTCGAGCGCATCCCTAAATCTTCCCTCGCGATAAATTGCGGATTAATGGCGCCTAGTCAAATCGATGTCTGATCGACTTGAAATCATGCGCCGCGAGCTTAGTTTCCTAATCAATCTTAATGTTTGAGGAAACCGAACGTCGTTTCTTACACTTATTAAAGAATTTCCCTTCTACAAATTGAATTCATAACCCTTTTCCGTCAAAATTTTACTTATAAATGATTAAATAAGTTTATTATCCCATTTTAAAATATTCGCTACTTATGCGTAAAGTAAAAAATAGAAATTAAAAAAAAATACGTTGAATATAAGTTCACGAATGTACGCAATTTCAGTACATTTGGATAAACCAGACTAGTTTCAGTATTATCCAATAACCGAAGATTGAAAAGTCAGATTTCTCAGCATAATATACGCAGGCTTCAAGTAACAGGTGATTCTCTCACCGCAGCGAGAGCGCCAACTAATTCCCCGAGCAACTAAAAACGTTCGAGCTTTAGAATCGGCGCCCCGCGATTGCGTTTGATCTCCTCGTGGCGGTGGAGAAAAAGCGCGTCGCGTCTCGCGCGTAATCGAATTTTCGTCTTCGACATTTCGAAATCCTCGTGCGATCGCGCTCGAATAAGGGGCCACGCACACAGGGAGAGAGAGACAGTCCCTCCGCCCCCCCTCCCGTGTGTGCGTCCAACTCTCTCTCTCTCCGCACGACTCGCACTCGAAGACGATGGGGTTGTCATGGCGACGGAGCACGGAGAATTCCGGAGACGCGCGTACGAGGAAAAAGAGAGATGCACGTACGAGCGCGCTTTTCCCCCTCATACCCGAGGAGCTGGGCCCCCTCTTCTTCTGATTGGGCGCCCGTTCCTTCCGATAAGGGTGCAGCGCGTGTTTTCCGCCCTTCGCCGCACGTGGCTGATGTGTCCCTGCCGAATGTCGAGGAAGCCAGCCGAGAAAAGGCCGCTGCTCCACTCAGTCGCTCCTCGATCTCTCCCCGGAGGAGAGCCAGTGCCGCACACACAGTGAATACTCGAAGGACCGGCCGCTGGCGAGCCGAAAGCTGCGGCGGAAGGAGTGGCGGAGAGAGAGAGCTTTTCAGGTAAACGTTTTAGAGGTTAAGCGATAAATTTGTCGAGAGATTACGCGCGCCGCGACGGGTGATAATAAAAGCTCGAGGCACGTACGCGCGATCCGCGCACTTATCTCGGCTCGCGCCCTCCGCAGGTGTGTACACACAAGGCAAGTGGAGCAGGAGGGAAATATGTAGGGACACGCGTGCCGGGCCGCATTAACGCGGCCGGCTGTATAAGCGCGACTATAAGAGACTCTGTGCAGATCGTAACTGACTTTTTAAAATTGAAACGCGAGAGGAGCGCGAGGAAAACGAGAGGGGGGAGGGCCGCGCCGGTACCTTGCTTGCGCAAACAGTCGCGATGAGTGTTCCTTTAAAGAGGCGGCTCTGTGTGTACACCTCCGCGCTGCGCGAGCGGCGCTTTTTCCGAGAGAGGAGTTACTGCCTGCGCGCTTGTTTGCGGTAACCCTTGAACTTCGAGGTAGAAAGCTCCTCGTTTTTACCGCATTTATATCGTAAGGCTATTATGGCCTTTAATATTTATGGAAACAATAAAGAATCTGTACACGAGAAAAAGGTCAAATAATTTGCGTTAAAAATTTAATACACCTTAAACAATAAAAGAATTTAAGGCAAGGTATGGTTTGTGGACACAAGAATCGTGCACATATTAATATATATATTATAAATAATTATATATATAAATAAAAGAATAAAAAGTATTCTAAATTTATGTACATGATCTGTATAATATACCGAAGCACACTGTTTTACATTGTACATGAAAATATTACCAGCCATTATTACATTCAGTTGCTTTGTAAAATTTTCGAGCTCGTAAATTTATTCATTATTTGAAGTAGAAAAGTTAGAAACTCCAGATAACATTTGATGCCCCGGTATATAAAATTGTAATTTTATTTGGCCCGTAAAGAAATATTGCAGATTTACAAGGCAAGGAGGCACCGAGAGAAGCACTGTCTCAAGAGAAATCTTTACAATGAAACATTTATTCGGCAAGTTTTCCACATATACAGTATACTTACTGCCTCGGCGCTCGACATCCGCATGAGTAATCCGGCAAGTTTTTCGCGTGCGCCGCGCAAAACGTCCGTATCGACGCGCGTAACTCTCCTGTTATACTTTATTTTTCTTTGGACTCGATTTCCCCGAGCGGAGAGAGGAGGAACTAAGACGCAGAAAGTACGGCGAAGAAGAAAAAAGAAGAGGGAAAGAAGCTGCATCGCGGCAAAGGAGAAGAGGAGCTCGTCACTCGAACGAGCGCATCTCCATACGCGTGGCGTATATACATACAAAGGGAGAGAAAGAGCGGAGAGAGAGAGAGAGAGAGAGAGGAGAAGGACGAAAGTTCCGGAAGCGGATTTGCCTTCCTCTTTTCTCTCGCGCGGCATGCATTATCATATTTCAGGCTGAGAGACAGAGGCCGAGCGATTCGAAAACAGGCAGATTTATGTTGGGGATCGCGGCCAAATAAACACGCGAGACAGCGAGCCCTCCAAAGTCGTCGAGTCGCGAGAGTGACAGGATGCGAAATGGATCTCTCCCTGGCCTCGCTCGGGGACGATGGGGACAGAGGAGAAGAGGAACAAGACGAATGTCCTTCTGCCGAGAGTACCTCTCTCTCTCTCTTTCTCTCTCTCTCTCTCTCTCTCTCTCTCTCTCTCTCTCTCTTGCTCTCGCCTTCTTTCGCTCGAATCTTGTCGATGAGGCGCCGCGCGCGAGAGAGCGAGACGGGACTAATCTGAATCGAATGTGTAGAACGACGTCAGGCTTGTCAGACCGAGGACACCGAATTAGCCTAAAGGACCCGGCTGCAGCTGAAAGACAGTCCGGCCGAGAAAGGCTATTGATTTAAAGTGCCCACTTGGAGGAATTGAGAGATTTGCTGCCGCGGTTGACCAATTATGCTACGCGACTAAAGTATGCTAGAATCATAATTAATGAGGGAAGCTTTCGAAATTCATTTTACCTGTCGCAGTTATTCAGCAATTACGGAGGTGCTAAATAATGTTATCGAGTACACGTGTATTAAAATTTTGTTTAATGCCTTATTTTGATAAAAAAAAACAATAGAATACTTATTAATTTTAAGTATTGCACATATCCGAAATAGTTGTATCCACTGAAAGTTTTTAATTTTTATACGCAGACAACGAAACAAAAATTATTAAAACAGCAAAATTAAAAAAAAAAGTATCGAATTAGCCTTCTTAAACCTTTGACTTCATTGACAATCCAGGAAGCAGTTAACGCGAACCGAAGCCAAACTAATTTCCAAGCCGGCAAGTTCATCAAAGAGCAAAACGATCGGATCCAAGAGCAGTGCTCCGGCGAACGCGAAATCGAACGGTCCGTAACGAGGAAACAAGCATCGCACACCCAGCCTCGGAGTCGTGTGCAGTATCGCACGTGCGCAGAGGTGAGTTCATCCGGGGGGGGGCTAGGTGAAAGTTGCGCTCGCCGGAAGGTAGTTAAACCGGGGGGGCTGCGAAAGCTCGCGGGGCGCTGGAATGAACGAGGGTGGGAGAAAGTGGGTAATAGAATTTCGAGAGCGAGAGTCGAGAGTATAAAGTGGCTCTGGCAAAGAGAGAGAGAGAGAGAGAGGGCGAAATTGCGAACGAGGACGACGACCGGAGGGTTGTAGGTTAATTAATTCCGGGACATAAACCCTCCCGGCGGGGGGGTCGGGACCAATGGCTGCTGCAGCCTCCTCCTTCATAAACTATTATCAAGGTCGGCGCTTTAACTGTGCCACGCCGACGCTCGCGCGCGAGAGAGAGCACGCGCTTTTAAAGGGACGGGCTGAAATAGAGAACGAGAGAGAGAGAGAGAGAGCTTAAGATCTTCCTTAATAAAGCGCGGCACGTGCGAGCGCAATCGCACCCCTTTAAGAGAGCCCGGCTTTTTTTGCCGCGCTCTCGCTTTTGCGAAGCCTTGTTTTTTTCCCCTCTCATTCTTCTCTTTTCCCGTTTACTGACTTCCGCCGCTCGGCTGAAAATGAAAAGCAAAGGCGTCGCCGAGGGAGTAAATGGGAGTAGCTGGCGAATCGAACTTTCTGCGAGATGGGTTTTTCGATTTTCTTAACGAGGCGATCGTCTACACTAAAACCATATGTGTACATCTGATCGTGAAAGACAATGTAAGTAATATAAAAGCGTTTGAAATATTCATCTCGAGTCCAAATTTACGTTCTAGTAAAAATAAGAATCTTGTAAGGCAATAATAGCCATTACAGCTATATATTTTTATAAGAAAGTCAGTGCACAAAGGCAAACTAATGAAAATCCGGTAAAAGCCTGCGGGAAAGCCAGTCCCTAAAAGTCTTACTCCGTTTTATATATGAATTTCCATACGCGCTCTTACGCAGAAGTTGAGCCCGAGCAACTCTGCCCGTTAAATTGTATACGCCTCGTCGTCGAATTCGAATGCACAATGCCGCCGCGAAAGAGCATATAGCGTTCACCCGCCCACACGTATAGGAAACGCGGCGGCAGGATTCGCCGGCACGGAAAATGGCGCCGTCGTCCGCCGCGGCCCGAAATTCCTTTCACGATCTTCCAGTCTTCTGGACCACTTCGCCGATCGCACTCTCCCATGCAGAAGGCATTTCCCATGTAAATGTATACCGGCATTCATCAGGGGGCTATTGTGATGCGCTCCTAGCCTTCGCGGTACACGCCGCCGCGGCTAAATATTCCTTTGCCGACTGGCGCACACGGCGGCGGCCAATCCGAATATCTCGAGGAACCGAGTCGACGAGAGAGAGAGAGAGAGAGAAAAAGAAACGCCGGGAATGCCAAGGAAAAAGCTCCGCCGCCGCCGCCGCGACTTTGCCGCCGCAGCGCCGCGGACAATGCCGGCGGAGCCGAACCCTCGCGCCCGAGTGTGCATTTAAATTTTAAAATAGAAAATGCACGCCAATTTGCCCCGAGGAATATCAAATGCGCCGACGACCCAACTTTAACCAAGTCGTACACCTTTTTACAGTCGCGCGGTTAGACGCCGACGACGGTCATACGCGGGGCTAAATTGCGTGCGGAGTCTTGGCATATGTGCGTAATCATTTTTCTATATCGTTCTCGACTTTTTCCCATCGGCGGAATGAGAGCTAATGATGGCGTGACCGTATGTTTTTCTATCGACTATTTACTTATACTTACTAAAGGTAATGCCGGTGCTTTCAACTTTATTAATTATATATATGCGTCGAAATAGACTTTATTAAATCGTTACTGCTTCCCGTCTCAGCTTTAAGATATTTAAACTGCGAAATAAATAAAGAAAGTATATTTAAATTTTGGCCACATTACATTAATCAGTCCTAAGAAGCAGCCATCACTCACCTAGGAATTAGCCAACGGAACGTGAAACCGTCGCCGGCACACTGCGCTAAAGACATTAAAATGCAATGCATATCCGCATTAGCGCGCGTTATCTCTCTCCATCGCCTCCACCCTCGGCGCGGAGAGGCCCGTTCTCGCATATCATCGCGGGCGCAGCCCCGAAAACACTCGGGCATAAGCATTAGCCCGATAATTCTAGCCCTCGAAAAGAGCCGCTAAGTCGCGACGCTTAACGCCGGCCATTACAGCCGTGTCGGGGCGGTCGACCGAAGGAAAAAAAAAGAAGAAATTCTCGCCAAGGATAGAAGCTGAAAAGAGCGAGGGAAAACGTTTTCGGGGCTCTCGCCGCGTCTGTAATTACGCCGCTCGGGTAGCCCCGCGCGCGCTCTAGTATAGTCGTTGGCCGCAGGTGCTCTCTAACGACAGCTCTAGTCCTCGTTCGCCGCTTGAATTGTAGCCTGCTAATTGAGTTTCCATTACACGCGATCGCGGCGCAAGATCTTCGTCTCCCCGCGGGACCGATAAGCATCTCTCGATCCGCCGAGGGCGCCACCTGCCCTTTTTTTCCGAGACCGAGAGGGCACGCATATATATATGTATATATCTCGCAGCTCGTTTCCACCGGGCAATGTCGACTTTCGGCCCGTAATTATGCCCGTTGTTTCGACGGACGCGCCGCTCGTTCCGCGCACTTAAATGTCCTTTCTCGCTCTCGGGCTCGTATATATACGCGTACGCGCTTTACGCGCGTAATGCCGGGGAGGGAGCTCTGGTATTAAGAGGTAATAAGCAATTGCTCGGCGTTATGTGCGGTTCTCGTGCTTTTAATTGAATTGTAGGCGGTTCGCGGGTTTCGGCTCGAATTGAAGGCTGCTCGCGGGAGAGGTGGTTGAATTTTAGTCTACGTTTCCGCGTGCAAAGAGGACGGGTATGTAAAATTAAGAAAACTAATTTATTATCTAGGTAACAATAAAGTATAAAAAACTAAACGTGTCGACTGTATATTTGAGTCCGATACTTATAATATTGCCTTCGCGAAACATAATTATTTTAGCAGGATGAAAATGTGAGCTCGAGTTATTCGTCATTCGTTTTTTTTTCTACAAGATAACACCTCAGATTTTTTGCGCCCCAAAAAATCAATTAGTATACAGTTTGGAGAAGATCAATCAACCTGGCATGGGTCCAAGACGTTTTAATCAACATTCAGATCTTTAGTTGACACTTTGTTTTTTCGCGCGCGCTCCGTCGCCTCGCACATATCGTATTAATTATCGCGAAGCCGGGCAGAAACGCAGCGACGAAACTCTTCCGCGACGGGAGTCCTCGCCTCGAGACCGTTACGCCGAGCGCGGCGAGTACATATTTCTCCAAGCCTCGGCCTCTCTCATAATGCTCGGGAGAGTCGTGAATTTGCATAGGGGACCTCCGCTTATTATTCGGCTATCGAATTATCGATCGATTGACACGTCTCGGCTCGCGCCTTTGGAATTCTCTCTCTCGCGGCGACAGCGGGCGGTCCAGTTTCACGAATTATATTGTCCCGGGCGCATTTGCATACGTTCTCTCTCCTCGGCTTTTTCCAGGCTCTCCCTTTGCGCTAAGTATGCAAAGCAGGAAGGCATTAACGAACGAGCGCCCGATTCTCTACACCTGACTCTCCCCATTCTCTGTGGAGAACTGACTGTGCGACGCGAAACAGCGCCGGTCCCGATTATGCGAGCACAATGCCCGCAGCGGCTCGCCCTGAGAGTTTAATGATTTCGTTAATTGGAAATCCAAGGCTTCGCGGTGGAATTCCTTAACTGGATTTTTCACGCTGCATTGATCGAGTCGGATTTATACGTAAGCTGTTTCGTTGGCTCGCGAGCTGGGTGGAAGGGTACATAACGCGGCTCCTGGGAGGTACGCTCCGTTCTTGATGGTTTTATAGATGCAGAGGAATCGAAAGACGCAGTTTGCAAATCAAATTAATCGTGGTTACAAGGTCATTCTCCCGGCCACGTTGGTGTTCAGTGTGCGAATCTTCGATTTTCGACTAAAAAAACATTATAACTTTGCATTTATTTTATAAATATAATTAAATTTCATTTCATTGATATTTCAGATTAAATTATAATTTCAATCAAAGCCTAAGTGATTCGATAAATGATTTAAAAAATGCCTTTATATTAAAACAAATTCCAATAATTGTTAATTTTAGCTGTATTCAAAATTAATAATCACAGATAAAAATTACATTTTAGTAATCCTGGTATAAGAAGGTGTAAACTTAATGAAAATTAATTATTGATAAGATCGATTTTTACAAAATTACCATAGAAGAGGAGGCTATATCAAGGGCTCTTCGGCTCTTAGGATTTATTTTCCGCACAACTAGGGAATTTAGCTGTCCTGAGACTTTAGTTTATATCTTTAAGATCCTGGTTTTACCTATTTTTACCTATGCTTCAGTTATATGGACACCATACTGCGCCATACATTTTCGTCCGCTCGATCGTGTTATACACCTTTTGATTAGACGTGTTGCGTTCAAAAGTGACGAACGCATGAGTTTCACTGACCATAATTGAGTCTCACAATTGATGAGGAAATATGATTTTGTCTCAGTGTCGATTATTCATCACTACTATCATCTGCTTTTCGCCTATAAGATTGTTATGAAATACCAAATCTCGTCCAGGGAGGTATCCAGTCTATTCCCAGTCAGGGAGCCGGAACACCATACCCGTAAATGTAGTTCTCTTAAGGATATAGCTGTCATAGAGCTTCATTTGCATTTAACGCGCCGATGAATAGACTTAAGAGGAGGTGGAACAAGTTAGGGCCCAGGGTTCGGGAGCATGATCGTATAGGCGAATTCAAAAGGTCAATGCGTGAATCGTTATCATGAACCGTTTAGATATTAGTTTCTTTAGACAGGTATTTTAGGCGGATGCAAAAATGTTACAATTCTTGCATAGTATTTATATAGCTTTGCCCTGCGGGAAATTTCACCATTTTTTAAAGCCATTTCACTAATAGTAGACTAAATTTGGGCAATATGCAGACAATTGGCCAAAAATTGGCGAAACAATGGTGCACACTTCCAACAGGGTGATTATATTTATATTTGATCTCAATCGGTAAATGGTTATCACCAGACAAATTATCTTAGTATGTATCATAACTGCGCGAAATTGTTATTTTTTTATTTTATTTTATAATAGATTGATTATTATTTTATATTATAAACATGTTATAATTTTTGGAATGGCAATTAGTGCAACCGTGCGCAGCGTTAGCGTCTACCAATACTTTTGTTGTTACTTTTGTAAAAGGGACTCTTGAGTCCGTTTATCTCAATAAATAAATAAAGAATAAATAAAAGATGTTTTTTTCTTACGTGCAGAGACACTAATCGATTGTTAGATAAATAAAGAAAACATCGTGGTCATCGAAATAATACCTAGTAATTTTGTTCATTAAAAAAAAGTTTTTTCAAGGCTCGAACTATATTTTTTCTTTAGAAATCTAATGAAACGTAAAAGCCAAGGGTTTCTTTACAAAGTTCACCCTCTCATCAGCGTTCCTTTCAAATCAGCGTTCCCGTATGCTCTGTAAAACTGAAAAAAGTCACGAGATTCCGTGCATAATACGGCGACACAAGCCGGCCTCCGTTGAACAAAGCCATTTGTCGAGTCGTTCAGAAAAGTAAAAAGGAAAAAGGCGATCTAAAGCGAATCAAAGGCCGACCGTTGGTCTGCTCTCGACTCACTCACTCTCTCTCTCTCTCTCTCTTTTACTGCTTGTTCACCCCCGCTCGCAAGTGCACGCACGCTTACACGTACGAGACGTTGACGCGCGCATACATTAGGAGCCGCGCGCAACATCTGCCCGGGAGTTGATAGACACGCGCGTCGACGGAGAGCGACGCGTCCGGAAGCGTTTCAGTCGGCCATTGTCGTGGATGAAAGCCTATCGCTTGGCCTCCTCTCTTTCCTCCTTTTTATTTTCAGCGGGGAAAGAGGAGGCCGCTCTCGCGCCCATTCAAAGCAGCGTATACGCGCCGGCCGGCAATCTCCATGGGTGCGCGCGAGTTTTTTCGTTTCGCTTCGTTTTCGCTGATTTCGAAGATAAGCGATTAGTCAGCGTGAAAAGGGCAGCTGCCCACGGACGCGGGCACGCGATTATCAGCCATGTGTGCTTCTTCCACTCTCTCTCTCTCCCTCTCTATCTCTCTTCCGCGGCATTCTTTTTTTCTCCTTCTTTCTAACTAACGAGTCGATCCGGGCGTTGAGAGCTGGGTGTGTGCGTCGCAAATTTCTGAGGCCCGCTTTGCATTTATGCAACTCGCGAGGGTTTCGACGCGCGAGATGATAATCTGGATTTGCTAGTTGCTTTATGCGGAATTGATAGGCAGGAGGATGAATTGTGAAAGAACAGAAACTTTTTTTTATACTTTTCCTAAATTAACGCGAAAACTTTTAAATTCATCGACTACTTTTAAGATTTTATTTAACTTGCCAAAGATTTTGTCATCGTTGCGCAATAAGTTTTACTTTGCCGCGACGTTTAGTCGAAACCGCACAAGTCCATTAAATGTCGCGTGCATAAACCAATTGCGAGTGTAGATTAGGTACGGGCCGAGTCGGGAATTAAATAATCGCCAAGTTTATCGCGTGTGCCGCGAGTGTTTGCTCTGCGCTGCGAGCGCCTGAAACCCCGACACGTCGAGGAAAACAAACAAAACGCGTTAATTCCCCTCCTCGCGCGCGCAATATCAAACATTTATTTTCAAAAAGGCGATATGAGTTCGCGTCCCGAGATCCTCGGGCTTTAAAAAAGTGTTTTAATGGAAAAGCGCATGAATAAAGCGGGAAATTGAACGTATCGCGAGTGTTGGCGAAAAACATTTTAGAGATAAAACACTTTTTGAAAGACATTTACAATCTCGGGGGAGGGCAGGGCTTGAGCCGCGGGGTTTTATACGCGCACTATATCTCGTAGCCATACGAAGAAGCTATTATTCTCGAGGCAATTTCTCCGCGTGACAAAGGCGAAAGCCTTGAATTTGCCCGAATAAGATCTTATCGTTTTTATCGAAGGGTTCGCCTAAGCGAGATTTGATGAGAGAGCTAAAATGGAACGGGATCGTTTACAAGGCGCCTACAAGAGAGCAACCAGATCAACTTTCAAGCGAATGCGATTGCCCCTAGAAGCGCACTTCATTTGTCGATTGTGTAAGCCGTGACGTCGCTGCTCAGGGGTCTTCCTGCGATACTTGGCATTTTACAAACTCTTGTATATAAGTAAGCAATTTTATTGTTATTAATTGTACAAAGATCTAATTTCCCACAATGGTCTATGATTATTATATATATTATTTTTGTTTTGCTTTAAGTAAATTAGTTGTTAAATAATTAGCATTTTTATCATTTTATATTTTTAAAAATAATACATTTTACAAACGTAGTATATACATTATTTGCGAATCAGTTCGTGCACAAAGTTCCTTTAAATTGAAAATATTCCTTAAAAATCGAATTACCTATTGAAATGCATGGGAGTAAAATAAAAATAAAAAAAAAAGATGAGAAAAAGAATGAGGTTGAATTTTCAAAGAAGGAAAAAGTTCCGTTTTTCGTCAGCCCAGTTCAAACAGTTTGCGAAAGAACGCGGCACAACTCGGTTAGAGAAGCTCGAAGTTTCGCGTTTAACTTCCTCGGCGACGCGGAGTTTCCGCTCTTTGCCGAAGGTGGATGCCCTTAGGTCGTATATAGGCGATGGTTAAATCGCGCGGTAAATTCGCTTACATTTCGCTTTATCGGCAACACTTCATTGCTAATATAAACTCGAATATAAAAGTCGATTTTTGAATTAAAGGCTCACTCGGTATACCTCGAAAGCGAATATGGGTGTTATAACATTCAATATTAGGTTCAGGTAATGGAACGGATAAACGTATGTTCCTCAAAATTGATATACATCTTTTAAAACTACCTTTGTCAAGTAACAATTGAAATAATAACGTGGGCACAACCCAGAAAAATCGTTACAGAATTCAGCGGAACGAATGAAAAAAAGAGCAAACGACCTCGAACCGATGATAAAGTACCCACGGAAATGAAGCGGCCCAGATAAGACGCAGTCCTTATCGAAATTGCAAAAGCCGAAAAACCGATCCCCATATGCACGCGAGAGCATCAAATTACATCGGCCTGTCCAATCGGCGACCTCGCTCTCTCTCTCTCTCTCTCTCTCCCCGAGAGCCCGAAACGACAGACAGTTCTTCTATCCATACGTTATACCCCCGAGCGCGTCGTCTCCCTCCCCCCCCCTCGAAACGTCAATTCTCAGCTCCTCGGAGATGCATCAAGCGGTCGCGCTCGAAAAAGAGAGCCGAGCGGACTAATCGGAATCCATCAAATTAGTCCCTCATCTCTCCCGATCGGCAAGATTTTTTCTCGGGGGGGCCCCTCCGCGAAGTGATCAGCCGGCCGTTCCGGCGGGCTTTATACATAACCAATCCGGCCAAGGCAAGAAAACGTCTCGCCGTCGCACGATTTACGGGCCCGGAGTGGAGAAAAAGCTCGCCCGGTGGTAGTACATCGATAACCTATATATCGCGTAGGAAAGGCTCGTGTGACAGCCGAGGGAATAACTCGCCATTACGGCTAACCTATCTTTCTCTCTCTCTCTCTCTCTCTCTCTCTCTCTCGGGCCAAAGGCTCTCGAGCCAGCCCGTGCATTAGGAGATTGTGTTCGACAGTTGTTTACGAGGGCTCCTAGGCTCTTCTTCCTTGGCTCGATTTCCTCCCTATCGCTCGGATTTTCTCCTCGCTATTTACGCCAAGAGAGAGCTAGTCGCATAACTCCGAGCGACAAACTGGCGAGCCTCCGCCTCCCCCGTGTAATCTCGGCGGAGCACTTTCGGCGAATTTTACCTCCTACTCCTCCTCCTCCTCCTCCCGCCTCCTCCACCTTCGGAGCTTTATCCGGAACCGAACGGATATCGCGCGGGAGCATCTCGGGGTAAGGAGGCGGAGAGGCCAAAGCTTTGCCGATACTTCGGGACGACGCGGGAGACTCCATTTTTCCAGCGACGTTACGGGCGACCGATGCAGAATCGCAAATCACGAGGCTGCTACTGCAAAAGCTGAGGGCTAATTTTTACGAGGTACGGGACGGAAAAACGCGCGTGCGGATAAATAACGTCGATTTCGAAATTGAATCGGTTTCTTGCCGTTTTCTCGTCGCCCGGCTCGAGCTGCGGGTCAATCAAGAGGATGCGTTTTTTCTTCTTGCACTCTGGGCTACGAACTTTAAATTTAAATATTATAGATGATAAATCTCGTTAACGAAATGAATGAATGCTTTATTAGTCGGATAATTCAATTTCACATTGCGAAATTAATGCGTCTTGCGAGTAATTTTTAGACGTTGAACACTTTCATGACGCTGAAAATTACATTGGGTCTTTTTTTTTGCACTTTATAATAAATGATATATTGCATTATCGCATGACGCCGCGAAATTATATAGCTACCGGTAATGAACAAAATATGACTTCTTACTCCGTTTCAATTAATTACATTGCGCAGCTGCAAATGCTCTTTGACAAATAATTTTTGACGCTCGCATGCAGCAAGACCTTCGTTTCGTTAACAACTTAATCTATTAATGCCCAAGTGACTCGGAGCACGCGATAATGAATATTTTTCGTAAAAGTTAACGATCATCGTTACACGATTACGCAAAAGCAAATTAATTATAATAAAGTGAATCGTCAAAAACGTAACGCTGCAAAGCACCACTAAAACGTCGGCTCTCGGTCCAAATCATCGGTCGCGCTCGCATAAAGAGGGACGAGAGCGAGGCATACGTAATTCCGAAAACACATCGAGCACTCCGCATAAACACGACCGCACATAAAGCCGCGAATTTTTCGCATTGTACCTCCTCGTAACGTCCCGAAATCGTCGGCGATCGAGAGCGGGGCTCGCCCGTAAAATACGCAATTTTACCGCGCGCGCCGGCCGTTCCACCGGCCCTCTCTCTCTCTGTCTCTCGTACGCAGCCGGGATTTGAAAGCTCGGCGATGAATCGAGGGCCCGCGCCCATTTCCGAATTCCAGCCACCGAGAGTACCGGGGGGGCACACAGTCAGAGAGTCGTTCGCCGCGGGGCTGAAAAATGAGGGAAAATATTTGCATCGATTCGGGGCGAGCTGCGTGCCGCGAATGGCCGATCGCCGGCTCTCTCTCTCTCTGCGAGTGCCGCGCGCGCGGCTTTGCGAAAAAGGACGAGGGCAGCGGTGCGTTCCTACGGTCAGCGCTGCACGAAATTGCATTTGAATAATTGCCCCCGAGGCACACAGCTCGCCCGAGCAGATGCGTGGCGATTTCGTGCAGGCAGCTCTCTCTCTCTCTCGAGCATCTCTCGCGATGTTTGTCTTTTCGATCGGCATCGCTTCGTGCCGCAGCTGTTCCGAGGAGTGAGTGAGAGAGAGAGAGAGAGAGAGAGAGAGAGAGAGGTTGCAACCCCTTCAGCGAATCTCGATTACGGCGATCGATCGCCGCCACTGCACCGCGTTAATTGAGAGAAGTGCAGGGCCAGTGCGTGCGAGCTTCGATTATAAATACATCGGCCGGGCCGATCCCGAGACTATTGCCCGCGCCGCTTTACGGCAAACGGCTTTATCAACGTCGACGAGCAGTTTTTTTTTTCCTCGATACGTTTACGGACCGGTTTCGATTCGTTAATAATTATTAAGCATCGGGACGAGTGTTTCGATATTTGAATCGAGGGCTCGATTCATTTTTGCGCAGCGGAATTTATCGACTCGGAGCGACTAAATGTTTCGCGAGTCGTCCGCGTAATGAATGTTTTAATCGCCGCTGCATTCCGCTTTCGAGCTTCTGGCGTTTTACAAATTTCTCGCCAACAATTATAACTGCTGTGCCGCCTCTGCTTTTCATCTCGCTCCTGCATGCCTCTCGTCAATTTCGCGTTTTATGTTTTATCTACTAGTGCGCTGATAAATGGAGCAGCTTTACGAATTACCAGTGCCATTGGCGATTTGCTTTTTGCAGGCCGGCTTTTATGGCATTATTTAGCATCGAGCATCGTTATTGTTAATTAAATATTTAAAATTTTATTGCGCAAAGCGCTGTAATTTATTGGCCTCCGCTCCGTTCGTTATCAAGGGTTAATTAAACTTTTTGAAGTTCTGCCAAAGCGCCGGGGCATAAATCGCGATAAAAAGTTTATTAAATCCAATTACATTTGCTTTCAATCTTTAGAATTCAATTATTTCATTGTTTCAGATAAAATTTACTACCCTCAAATTACTGTGGTAGTATAAACTTTACGGCCTCTTCTCCCACTATTTCGAGTTACGATGCAGTTTTAAACCTCGCATTATTATCTTCTTTATTATTCATTATTTATTAGGTTGAAATTCCCGCTCGTGCAATAAAAGCGCGCCCATTTTTACTTTGGATTTTTAGCCCCGGCAACGATTGCCCCGGAATTGCGCCGGAAAAAACATGCATTAAAGCGAGGCGAACTCGTTTGATAAAACGTACAGTTAGGTCGAATTAGTAGTCGTCCGGTGATTTTCATTAGCATCGGGCTCATTATCTTTCTTATCATCCCTTCTCCATAAAACTCGGATCTGATGGAAAGAAAGGCAGCCCCTTAACGGCCGAAGCTTACGATTAATAAAGGAAAATCGGCTTTGAAAATAATTAACATGCGTTTAAGTGCGGCTGTAACCTCGAAAGCACAGAGAAAGAGAGAGAGAGAGAGAGAGGAGCCGCAAAACATCGGCTCTTGCAAACAATGAAGTTATATCAGAAGTAAGGGCACAGGCCGATGTGCGGTCTTAATTTTCTCTCTTTCTCCCGGTGGATTCTCTTTTTCGCTCGGCAGCAGCGGCAGCAGCGGCAAGTGCGGCCATAAAAGTTTTGACGTCCATCAGTCGGCGGGCCTCACTGACATAATGCGCGCCGTTAAGAAGGACCGCTCTGCATACTAATGCAGAGCGGGCCTCGCTCATTACAAACTCGTAAAACTATGGCGTGCGAGCTGAGCTTCCCGAACGCGAAGGAGCAGCGACGGCGGCGGCGGCGGCGGTGGCGACGCCGGCAGAGGAGGAAGAAGAAGAAGAAGAAGAAGAAGAAGAAGAAGAAACGAGGCAAACCAGTTTCGTGGGGCGTGTTGTGGAATGCTCGGTTCCCACGTGGAAAGCCAGTCCACCTGCCGCCACAGCGCCGCCTGGAATTCCTATACGGCCAAAGTCATCCGCCTCGTCCTCGTGCAGCAACGGCGGCGGCGGCGGCGGCGGCAGTGCTTTCTGCGAATTTCGCTAGGAGAGCGCATATAGCGAGGGTAATGCGCCCGACGCGGGTAATTGGTTCATTTGGCTATCATTGGAGCTGCAGTCTCTCGGGGCCCTCGGGAGGCTTTTATCGCGCGGCTCCGATCGAAACAAGTAAGTCGCGACTGTCCGGGGCCCCGCTGCTCGAATTCTGGGCCTAGAGCACGCCGAGCCACCTTGTGAGAAAGTTGTCGGAATAATGGGGAATTTCGGATGAGTCTTTCCTTAGATTCTAGCTTTCTTCTTCAGATAAAAGGCGACTTGTGTGTCGGGGATGCCATCGGCGATGGGTATCGCGTTGCCGTCGCGCCCAAGTATGTCCACGTTAATGAGTTTATTTTAATAATTACCGCTGCATCTGGAAGGTGATGCCTCTATCTGCGCGTGATGTACTCTTTTATAATACGCGCTATAAAATATCGACAAGTTTGGAACTTGCGATGAGAAAGACTTTCTCGTGGCACGTGTAGACTCTAAAATATCGAGTCAAAAGAAAGCTGATTCCTGTTTAAAATGGCACGATTAGCCAATTACCGAAACATCTAACTCACTTGGCATATTCTCCGTAGAGTTTAAAAGCCTCTAATTCACTTGCTTTCATAAGACGGATAGTATTAGAGAGAGAGAGTTAAAACGGCATTAACCTCCCAGAAAATTTCAACCAGTCGGCTCTAAAGGTTTTTTAATCTCGAATTTTATTACGGCCTTCCCGATGTAGCAGCGGCGGCGGCGGCGGCGGCAGCAGCAGCAGCAGCAGACGTTAAAGGATAACGAGCAGAATAAAACTCGCCGCTAAAAATAAGCACTAAAGATCAGCTCTCGGCTCTCAGCGCTCGCAACTGTTTTCCTCTTCTCATTCACTCCATCCGATATCCTCCCCTATACTTTGGCCAAAAAGAAGACGATAATAGCCGCTCGCCTAGTGCATAGCTCTGCTCTCTCTCTCTCCCTCTCTCTCTTCGAGAGGATGCAGTTTGCCAGCTGACGATGCATTTACAAGCGGAGCGCTGCAACTAGCCTAAGTAGTAGAGTCGATGCACGAGCCGAAGGAGGTGGGCTGCAGACAGCTGGCCCGCTTAGGAATAAAAGTCAAGCTTCCCCGATAATGCGTAATTCCTAATTTAGCGAGTATAATTACAGAATCCCGGGGCCCTAGCTTCCCGTCTTCGGGCCCGTATGGGGGTGCGGTAATTGGCAATTTCCCCCTTGACAGCCCCCATCATTGGCTTTCACGTGGCGTGCACCCTTCTTCTTGCGCTCTCTCTCGCGCGGCGGATAAGTAGAGGCCGCTGCCGCGCGCTCGCTCACCGGCGTTTGCGGAACTTTCGAAGATTCTTTAAGAGGCGAGCTTTCAAGGAAAGCCGTCTGGGAATCGTACGCGGAGAGCCGACTTGGTGCGTATATGCGGAGTAATGAGTAGTTTCGAACACTGGTATAAACTACGACGGGCCGCCTCGTATATAAGTATAGTTGAAAGCGTGTTTTATAACTGCCTAACCTTGACCACCGCTCTAAAACCTACGTAATTTGAAGAAAGGAAAAACTGCGACTTCGCTTTTGGCGAGCTGTCTCGTTATCTTGCTTGACGCTATAATTAAACCACTTTCTAGTTAAACCAACCTTTTTCTCCTCGCGCATTCGTATTAAGTGGATTTACGAAATGATTCCCGGCTATCGGGAAGGAATCTTTATTAGAAGATATCCCGTGTACTTTAATTCGATTAATGTCGCCAATTTATGCTATTAATGTTTTCGTACTGGTACAAGCTTGCTTTTTTTCCTCAAAGATATAACTTAATAGAGGAGTTCTCGTATTAAGTTACCTTGTAAATAAAACGCGAGAGTTTGACTATATACATTGCAAAATAAAATTTGCTCATTGCAATCCTGCACGATCAATAAAGGGTTCGACACGTATTATATATGTAAACCAATAAACCCCTGATTATTCATTTAAATATCTCATTGAACCATTTAAAAATCCGAGCGCGCGTTTAATTTGAAATCTACTTCGTCTGCAATCGAGCGGCGCAAAATTTGAAACGAACATTCGACGCCGCGCGACAAACAAGAATTTTCCACCGGCAATTATAATATATACGATTCGAGTGCAATATCGAGCGCGCGCGCGCATAATCCCGATTCCGCAAACGTCGAAACGGCTTATGAAAATAACCAGGCGGAATATAAGGAATTTACGAGCGCGCGCGCTTGCGTGTGGGTGCAGGAGCGCGCCAAAGACACGAGCCCAGTCAGGCGCGCGGGTTGCCGCGCGCCGTTGCGACACCGCGATACTCTCGCGTTTATGATAATAATACCGCGGTAATTGCCACATGAATGTAAATAGTGATGGGTATCGATATGATCTATGGGGCTCTCGCGGATAAGTGTAGTGTCGAAACTCGCCGCTCGAGCCTGGAAAAAGCGTGTCGGCGCACGGCGCGAGAAGCTGGAATAATAGCTGGCGTCTCTTTCAGCGGCATTATTCTACGGTGCTTTACAAGTCGGAGTCGACATGCTGGAGGGCGTAATTGCGTAGGAAATCGACGGAAAAATGAATAAGAACGAGTTAATCTTGGACGGTAAAACTAAAATAGTTAAAGAAAAAAAATTTGAGCGGATGTTAATGTAACACAAACAGTGTTGCACGACGGACTTGCGACTTGAAAATAAAAAAATGAGGAATCAAAGGGGAATTTCATTTACCGGACTGCGCGCGAGTGCGTACACGCAGAAAGCGAGAGCGAAGCGAAAGAGGGGAGAGGCGGCGAAAAATAGCGATTTATAAGCGCCTGCGCACACGACACCATGGGAATGCTCGCTCACCTACGCGACCGCGGCGGCGGCAGCGTGTCGTTATATGCTCGAGAACGCGCGCATAAATCCCTTTATGAGCTTCGCCTTACAAATTCACGGCCTGTCGCCAATTTTATTGCCCCGGAGATCGTTCCTTTATCTATGCGCCTGCACACACACACACACACACACATGCAAAGTCCCGCTCGCGGGCGCATAAATAGCGCGGCCCCGGCGCAGCCCGGCGAGCGATTGCAGGTTAGAGGCATTAGCCCAGGTAGCGCGCGAGTTTACGGGCAGCTGCGGCCCGCGCCGTTGTAATAAAAGTGCGTTACGTGTTTATACGGATTTCGACGCGGGCGGCGCGGCCTTCTCCTTCTTTTATCGGCGCGGCCCGCCGCTGCCGATTGCAATCGCGCCGCCGCCGCCGCCGCCGCCGCCAGATTTCGACGAGTCGTAAATCAAGGCTAATGCTTCCGCGAATTTCTTTTCATTACGCCTTTCCTGCGCAGCTCGTTCGTCTTTCCCGCGCTGAGGAGCTTCCCTTACTCGGCGCGGCCCGCTCTCTCTCCGATCGCATGATTCCTTCGCGTAAATAACAATTAAACGGGAACCCACCGCGCATTAACCTCCCTTCCACCTTCTGGATTATCGTGATGCACATAAATCCTAATTACCCGCCCACGGAGCGCATAATTACCGATAATTAGCGACGCCCGTCCTATCGGCTGCTCCTTCCCCCCCACCCCCTCCCCCTCCCCTTCCGCCGCCCGAGCGAGCGCCGTTCCTTTTCCACTCTGCTTCTGCAAAACAATCGCCCAACGGCCAATTGTCAACGATTGCTAAACGATCCGCCGATACCTAAATCTTATCTATTCATCGACTTAAGCTCAATTTAAACTACTTGGCTTTAACCGGACTTAAATAGCTACTGCTAATAAATACCGTTTGCAGCAATTTATGGCTTTGTATTATAATTTCGCATTACAGTTTTTTTAAATTTCTCTTTCGATTTGGTCAAACTTACCGAGGCGTTTTTGGTCCTTCGTAATCGTTGAGGCTTCGCTTCTCAGTTAGCATTTTAAACAATCCTTCCAATTCGGTAAGCTTCTCGTCTCTGGCCATGCTTATTTCCTTTAGAATCTGCAAAACAAAATGTATCTTTAAATGATAATGATCTCAAATCGTAAAGACAAAGGTCGAAACCTTTTCGTACAATACTTTAGATAAAAGCTTTCGAATAGTGTAGGTTACGATTTCATACACTATCAAATGTCGATACTACTGGCTATATGGTTTTTAAAGGGCTTATTTTTAGTCACTTTTATATCATCGAATGTTGGAAGTATTTTGCCATAAAACGATCGTGCAACGATAATACTTGCTGGATTGTTTAGAGCTATAAGTCTAGCTATAATTTACTTAAATTAAAAATCATGTATTCTTGAAGTAATTTTAAACTTGGAGATTTAAAAAAATATGTTTTCCCATTTTCGTCATTTCATGAACTTTTATAAAGCTATATGCATATAACGTACAACGACGAAATTACTTTTATACGATTTAAAATATCAATGCGGAAAAATGATTTTACTCGCTGATACGTACAATAAAACGTCGCACTGACCGCAGACTGAAATCAGTCCATTGTTCAAACTTATCCGCCGTAATATTTTTCCCCACAAGCTATTTTCAGCGATATATATACGTTTTTCGCAATATCTGCTGCAAAAAGTCCGCCGCATGCATGATCGACATTGCGAAATAATCATTTTTCGGCGAGCGCATTCCCGAAACTGAAGCGGAATAGAAGAGGGGAAATTTCGCGGGGAAAGAGTTAAAAAATGCAAAGCCCGAATGGAGGCGCGCCTCTCTCTCTCTCTCTCTCTGCATACACAGAAAAATAAAATCGTTTTTCCGATAACTGATTATTTGCCCGCGCAAGTGGTTTGCTGACTGGGCGAGCACATCGGCAGCGTTTTTCGCCTGTAATATTATCGAGTTATCGGCGGAGGAAAGAAAGGAAGGAAGAGGGAGAGAGAGAGAGAGAGAGCTTGCAAGCTCCGAGGGACAGATATCCGAGGGAGGGGCGAGGAAGGAGAGGAAAAAGGAACACGTACACAAGCGGGGGAGCACAATATATCCGCATGATTACAATATGCCGGCTCTCGAGTGGCCAATATCAAGCAAGTGCACTCGGCTGAGCCAATGCTAATAATCTTCCATTGTCGAGAAATCACGATCCTCCTATACTGGGCGTCTCTGCGTCTGTGTGCGCTCCTTCTTGCATCGAAATTTTTTAACAATGAGCGCGCATTTTCGGGACGGCATTGTGTACCGCCGCCATATCGAATGAATAGCCAATATTCCTCTCTCGATGCTGGAAAATTTCGAAAACTTTCAAAAGAGACGATAAACTTATTTTTTGCAAGTATTTCGTTTGGATTGTTTTTTTCATAAAAAGTGTTTATTGTACTACAAATCTATTATGTTTTCTTCTAAGAAAAACGCTGAATATTAATTTTGAAAAAAATTAAAGAGGCGCGCGGTGCCAAAAAGCGTTCGGCAGCACACTCGATCAGCCTAATGCAATTATTGAAAGCTTTGCTTCCGGGCAAAAAGGCCCGGAATAATAGAAACATCGACTGGTTTTCGGCGGATCGTCTATCCTTCCGTCAGCGCAGGCGAAAGGCAGCGGTGTGCTATCAGCTCGGCGAGATCGTTCTCCGGGACATATATAAAACAGGCCTTTTCCACTGAATAGAATTCTCGCGCGAAGCGAGAAGGAACAGAAAGCTGCGGCGGCCGCGCTTGAATACACATTAGGCCGGGGCCGCCTTTCACACGTCCCACATGAAAACGGTGAAGCTCAAGACGAGAGAGAGAGAGAGAGAGAGAGAGAGAGAGAGAGCGAGAAAGAGCCTATTTCAAAACAATTACGCATTCTTTGGCGCCTTGTCCTCCCACGCGCGAGACAAACACTCGACTACGAGCTTCGCCAACCCGGCTGGCTTTCGCTCCGCCGGCTGGAGTGGGCCGAGCGAAACAACTACCGACACCTCCGAGGATTCGAGTCAAATGATTTATTTGACCTAGATTTTATTAGCGAAACCTTGTTCAAATTGCTCAAGATTTATAGTACCTTCCTACTGCGTCGGACTTGTTAGTTTAAAAATTGAGTGTCGATGACGGATTTTATAAGGATATCGTATAAGGAAAAAGTTATCTTCTTTTCTGAAAAATATACCTACATTGGTATATTTTGTTAAAAAATATCAAGATATATTAATCTTGAAAGGCTTAGCAGAAAATCTTTGAAAGATTTACAGCCATTTGAAGCAGTACATCCTTGGTGAGAATCAATTCCACTTTTTAAGAAGTTAATAGGTGTTTTCACCGATTATGAAATATTTATTCATTTCGAAGTAATTTATTGATATTTTTATGATAGTTAGGTACTCAGTTGTATTAATAAAAAAAGTACCGATTTTATCGGTGAATGAGAGGGGCAGAATCAACTAGAGAAATTAATGTTTTGGTATTTCACAAAAGGAGAAAATCGTTAATGATTTGTTAAAATATTAAATACAATTAATAAATGCTTCAAAATGACTCGAAAAAACCGTTGTTTTAGTACCTATGAACTATCAAGTTTTCGATTTGCATCAGAGATAATTTCTAATTAATGAATGTTTCTCCGAAGTAAAATGTAGTTAAAAGAATGAAATTTTTTGACGTAATTTATTAAAATTTCATGCAATCCTACGTAAGTGCAAAATTAAACCCTTGCAACGTTTTAAACAGAAATTTGTAACTTGAAACCGCTTACTTAATATGTGATAAATATCATTGTTTATTTTGCCTAGAAGAGAAAATGGAAATTTATTAAAGAAAATCTCCCCGTCTCGGAAAGGCACGAGACGTAAATTGCATCATTAAGACATCCTTTTAACGATACAGTTTATACCGCCGGTAAAAATTCTCCAGAATCTCGTATAGTATAAACGCAGCGTCATACACAAAAGACAAAAGTAGAAAAATGATTTATCCGCGAGATTATTAAATTCCTCTTATACGTCGTGAGAGAGCGCTAGAAAATTGATAAATAAGTTAATTAAGTGATTAATTATCAGTTGCACAAGGATAATTTGTATGCGGCTGTCGTCAGATTATATTTCTCCTCTATTATACCCTTCAGCGCGTTGCGGCCGGCGCGCGGATGGACTCGCTCTCTCTCTCTCTCTCTCTGGAGAGAGAGAGAGAGAGAGAGGAGAAATAACGAAGCGAAAAGGAAAAAGAGGCCCCGAAACGTTTATAACGCAGTATTTTAAGAACGTGATCACGATCGCGTCGAAAAAATGCACAAAGGAATTTGTCTCCCCGGCCGTATATTAAAACACGTCCCCCTTAATCAGTCATTTAAATTTAAACGTTAATGAGGATTATAAATAATGCAGACCCGCCGCGTCGGCTCTCTCTCTCTCTCTCTCTCTCTCTCTCTATCCCTCTCCGCCTCTCGTTCTGCGAGCGGCAATTTTCACGCAGAGGACTTTACTGCTCGGAATGCAGATTCGAAAAAGTCTCTCTCTCTCTCTCTCTCTCGAGCCGCAATATCGGCGGGTAAAAATCAGTCAAACTAATTCCCATTGCTAAGCAGCGGCCCCACATTCGTCCTCCTCGTGCGCATAAATTGTCGGACGGTTGGGATCAGATTACGGCGAGGAGTCGTGTAGATATTATACCGGGGGCTCTCTCTCTCTCGTGTATATGCGGCTTTGGCTCTAGCCTTGTATATCGACTGCATCTGAAGCGCGGCCTGTGTAGGTACGCACGAGGAACAAGCCGACGCGCGCGGCGACTTCCGCAGCGGCGGCTATTCTCTTTGAGGAGGACGACTACTGCAAGTGCAAGTCGATTGTCCACCGGCCGGGGCCAGCCTTTGCCTTGGGATCGTGTCATTCCGGTTGCAGCGCGGGCTCCTTTGCATTCTCTCCAGCTTCGCCTCCTCCGAAGATGTACGCCGCAACAATTTTATTCTTAAACGGCCCCACTCTTTCTTCGGCCTATCGGCGACATCTCGCCTGATAATAAACTTTAGCCTTATCTTTCGAGTAAGTCCGTTTTAGCGGAGGAATTGAAATTTATGCTTTGGCTGTACCCGAAAGTATCAGCTTTCAGTCACCTGCCAATAAAGTTTTTTCATTTTCTCGCCAAAATCCAAACACTGCGCTCGTCCTCTTTTTACTGTTAAAACATGCTAAACAGAGCCCGAAGAGACGCGAGCCGAGGAATATTAAAGGAAAAACGTAAATTATCTTGGCACATTCCCTGGAAATTTATACCATGTTGAACAGCGTAAAATTTGTAAAACAATCTGTTAGATCTGTTCCGGCGATAATTTTAATTTTTGATAATATATTATCCAAGCCGGCCCTCTCGCCTTCCCAGTTCCCACGTCTCGCGAGTAAACGCTCCTTCTTGCCCGCATGCACATTTGCGGAACGTCGCTCTCGAGAAACTGGAGCAAATTCACTTTTCGATTCCCCGTCCGATTGCCACAAGATACGCGTAGCCTCCCCTTCCCGATAATCGTTTCGCTCGGCACGCACCTCGACGCGCGAAGCGTCCAAACAACAATAAAAGGCGCAGTAATAAGACGTGTAGGCGCGGCTTCGCGCAGCTTCGCGGAATGTGAAAATAGAGAATTTCTGCGTTTCGCGCTCGCATGCAGCGGCGGCGGCTCTGTCGCAACGGCCGTTGCGGCAATTCTCCGCCTGTCGGCCGCGATGAAAAGAAGGAAGGAGCCGCGAGCGAGCGACCGGCGCGCGGCTTTACTCCTTTTTTTTTCTTTTTTTTTTTCTCGCCGGGCTCTATTTGTCGCTTGTGTATTTTATAAGACACGCGTCTCCTTTCGCTCTGCGTACAGCTGTGGCGCGAGGAATGCCATTCTCTCTCCGGCCTACGCGCCTTTCAGAATGCAACCACCCGGTAATGTGATTATGCTAATGCAGCAGGCCTCCCCCCCCCACCCCTTTTCCACCTCCGAGCCCTGAGAACGATAATTATGGAAAATGACCCATCGATCTTGTCGCGAACGGGATTGCGGACTGATCCTGTCGGGGGGACTCGGCGAATTACGGATAGTGCTTTGCAAGGCAGATTCTAAGGCTCAACCGGTATTGATGGTATATTAAAACTTTTTTAAATTTTGGAAAATTTTATTGAGGCGGAGTTCCTCGTGCTTGCCAGGATGAGCAGAAACGTTAGCCTACAGAAGGACGTAATCTTCTGAAAAATGCACATCAGTTGCGGAAAGTATGTGTACTCGGCGACGAAACCTCGGTAAATTAAGAGCCCGTTAACGAGTACAAATGTAAGAGCACGTAAGCATGATAAACAGCGCATTAGCGTCTCTCTCTCTCCTCCTGAGGTGGGAAAATAAAGCAGAGAAAATTTAGTGCGCGACGCAGTAAATTTATAAGGATTCCGCCGAAAAGAAAATTAGAATAAACACCAACATTCCGTAACAAAACAGCCGGGAGAATTCTATTACTCAGGTCGGCCGCACATAAATAGCTCCTCGCTTTGATAATCTAAAAAAAATACTTAGCCGGCTCAAGATATATCGCCGAAAAAATCGCCTCAACGTACGAGAAAGCATAAAGAGTTAGAGATATGACTATTCAGGCGGGCCGATGTCCCCCCTCCCCTCCCTCGGTATAAAAATACCTGCTGTCCAATGCAGCGGTAACGGCAACAGCGTCCACCTGCTAAGCCTGAGTCAGTAACACCATACCTCCGGTATCTTGAATATCTACAACCCTCTTGGGCCTTAGTCACGGCCTCTCTCTTTCTTCGGCTTTTTTACCTCCTCGCCCGGGGACCCTATGATGCGGACTGCGCGCGCGGGGGGAATGTTTATGCGTTCTAGGACTGGCCGATGCGTTTTTAAGCTTCTTAAATCTCAAGGTGAATGCGTGGCGTATCGACGCGCTCAACCCCGAACGGCGCGCCTCTCTTTCCCGGTAAAGTCCATAAGTTTTCCTCTTTATTGGACACCTGTCCCCGAGGGGGATTTACAATAAGTGATCGCTTATTCCGCGGCGTTTTATTTCCTGAAAAACCGCTTTTCCGAGCATAATGTATGCCGAGCCGAGAAAATCTATTGCGCTCCTTTTTGGTTAAGGACTTAATGCTATGTAAAGCCGCGCGATAGAAATCTTGCTTTGTTACTCGATGAAAATTCAGCTTGCGTTCGAGGTTCTATTTTAATGTGGCGCATGAAATATTTTTCAATTCGTTTTGGAAGAAGCACGAATTTATTCACAGCTGGAAACACCTTCTCGGACGTAAATAAACTACGGCGTCGAGTCAAACTTCTCCTCGGACTTTAAAATTAACTACTTTATTTGAATTATTTACTTAAATTAACTTGTACAGTAAAGAAGCACTGCTTAAATCGATGTTTAAGAATAAATTTACGGTCGGAATAGCAGAGTTTTAGTCGAGGCATTTTACGTACAGTAAAAGAGCATGCAACAAAAAGAGGTCGAAGTCGCCTTGCCGGCGAATTACGATAGAAATAACAACGGCACGGCGACCGAAAACCCGTCGTAAAACCGGCGCAGAAAAGCTTAAAGCAGCATAAAACCATAGCTTACGAATCGAGGGAACGGCAAGGAGTCGCGGTATAAAGCTCAGGGCGAAACGCGAGACGAGACATATTTCCGAAGGCAAGGTTTTGTCGACGGGCGAAGGACTCGGTGCAGGAAAAGTTGCGGGGGCCGTTATTTATGGTTTTTCAATGAGCGCTCTCATTACGGGAGACAAATTGCGATTCAGCACGCGAGCCGGGAATTTCTCCGAATGTTTGGCGTGATTTTGACGTATTGTTAGTCCCCGCATTCTTCCCTCCTCTCTTTCTTTTTTTTTCCCCCGTCTCGTTCCTTGCGCCGAGGATTTTCCCTCTCGCTCGAGAGAGAGAGAGAGAGAGAGAGAGAGAGCGCTCGAGCGCTTATTTCGCATGCAGTGGACGGCGGCGTTTCGTATTCCGCAGCGTTTTTACGGGCCGCAGTCGCATAAGTCGCGGAAGTTGCTCACGGCTCTCTCCAAAGCAGTCCGAGTCGATGCGCGAGCTGCTGCCTTCTGTTTCTGCTTCTGCCTCTGGCTTCTTGGCTCGTTTTTTCCCCCGAGCTCTTCTCTTCCTCTCTCCGCCGCGGCGGACACGTACGGACAGATTCCTCGATCCTTGTCTGCGAGGTTCATGAGTGGCATCGACAATCGATTCGCTCCTTCTGCTTCTGGACTGGCGTTTTTGCCCGGCTCTCGAGCTCTCGCACCTTGCACTTGCTCTCGGATATTAATCCTTGCTCGAGCCTTTTTTTCTCGCCGACGATTTGCCCTCTGGATTCGGAACAAAATTCGGGCGAACCGTTTTCAGACGGCTTTCGAATTTTAATTTAGAAACTGCCTTTATTAAAGAAGCTGCGGTAAATCAAAAATTGAAAAATTTCTTTATTCATCTCGCAAAGAGAGTCTGAAAGTTGTTATTTATTTAACGATTCTTTTAAAACCGTTTAATGAACCCGAGAAAAAGGATCGACGAACCGTAAGGTTGTTATTGCAAATAAAACTTTAGCAACTGTCTGAAAAACAAAAAAACAACAACAAAAAAAAAAAAAAAAAAGCCCGGGCTGATTTATTTGTGCGGACAGTAAAAAAGGAAAAGCTCGCCTTTAAATTATAAAAAGCAGCACTAACAGCTCCGAGAAAGGGTTTATCGCGTCATTTGAGGCATTCGTTTGCGAGAAAAAGAGTTTGACAAAAGGAGAATGCAAAGCTGGCCTGCGCCACACGGCCGTAGACAAATTTATCGTCCGGTATCACGTCGGCGTTTATGTGCGAGCCGTATACATTACGACAGCGCGCATCTTCGCGACTTTTATACGTCCGCGAGAGCCGTTTGTATGCAGCGCGATTGCGCCTAGCGTACAAATACGCCGCAAAGCAGTGACGCATGCTTCTTTCCGGCCGAGCCTTGCAGAACAAAGAGAGAGAGAGAGAGAGAGAGAGAGAGAGAAGAGAGGCCCCGACTTTCTCTCCCGAGTGAGCTCGGGCAAAAACGCTTTTCGCGCCGCAAATAATAATTTTCTTCCCCGATTTTTTATCCGAGCTGGCCTTGCGTGCGCGAGTCTCGAAGAAAGTCGCTGCCGCGGAACATCAAAGGCGCCGCCGCCGACGGACTACGAGGGAGAGAGAGAGAGAGGGAGGGAGAGAGAGGTGGCTTTGAATCCTTTTTTGGAGCGAGCGCCGAAGAAAGGAATCCTAGCCGGGGCTGACCGATAACTTTTTCAGGTGTAGAAAGAGGGAGTCGACCGGTTCTAACGGTTTTCCCTCCCAGATCGAGGAAGATTTCTCCGGCGGATATTTTCGGTCGATTGCCCGGTCGCTTCTCTGCACTTGACTCGCTCTCCGGCCTTTATCTTGATTCGGGACAGACACATCCACTATTCTCGATGAAAAGCCCCGAGGCTGCTCGGGGTGCAGGTCAGTTTCGAGGCGCAGCTGCCTTCTCGCCTCTCTTCTTCCTTCGCTTTTCTCTTTCACGCGTGCTCACTTGCGAGGATTTCTTTTTGTCGAGAGAGGCTCTCTCGAGACCATTATCGGATGCGGTCAGATTTATTGGGTGGTGCACACGCCGCGTTAGATACCTCATTAACGTAGGTGCTTGATAAAAATAGAAAGGTATTAGTAAAGTTCTCGGACAACCTCTCATTAATTTAATTATATATGGTATTATTGTAGAGTAATAAAAATGCAGCCGGACGCATTCCCGACGGTCCCGATTCTATCGGAAACGCGAAGGAAGTCTGAAAGTGCCATCGGATCGTTAAAAAAATATTATTTTTCAATCGAGCTCGCAGCAGGATTCAGGAAACTGGTAAACATGTCTGTCTAGCACATGCTCGACGGCGCGGGCTAAAGAAAATCTTGCGCTTTTCAATGGAATCTGGTTGTTGCGGCTCGAGGAAGCGCTGTATTCGTGTCACAGAATACACGCGGAAGCCACATGTGAGCCCGATGCGCCCGAAGCAACATTTTCCGAGAAAGCCACGCGGCGCGTGAATGCGTATAATACCTACAGGAAATCTGGATCCAGCTCGTAATTCCGCGTACGTAAATCTTATGCCTCTTCCTTCCCCCACCCCCTCCCCCAGCGGCCGGTGTCTCTTCCTCCTGAAAACTGACTCGCTTAACGACCCTTTAAAGGCTAAACGAGCGGCCGGGGCGCAGTTAAAAGCCAGGCTCCGGGCCGGCTTTTAATTGCGTAATAATTTAATAACCCGCGGGGCCGAAAATGAAGAGCAAGAAGGGAGACGGAGGAGAGAACGCGCGCGCGCTGCGCGTTCGAAAAAGGAGTTATCGCACCTGTGCCCGCGAAGGCTACCTGCGCGCGGGGCCCTCGCACAATTGGCCGGGCCGGACGCTCACCAAAACAGACGAGTCCTCCGACACACGCGGCGATAGGATCGAGGAGAAAGAGAGAGAAGGAAAAACGAGCCGGTTTTCTGTAACTGGATTCGGACTCTGGCTCCCCTCCCCCTTCTCCCTTCTCTCTTCGCCCGGCAAAACTACGGTAGAAAAGCGCCTGGCGGGTAACCGGAAACCTCGGTCCTGTTCTCTATTAGGTAACCGATACGTCTCGAGACACTTACGAGAGAGTCGGAATCAACAGGTGCCTTTTAGCTCTTTCTCGCTCTGTAATTTCGAGAACGAGAGAGAGAGAGAGAGAGAGAGAGAGAGAAAGGGAGGCATAGAAAAAACTCGAAGCGCACCAGCGAAAAGGCAGCGCACGCTCCCTCTCGCCCTCGTAAACTATCGACAGGTTGCGCAGGGCTGCAGCGGCGGCGGGTTTGCCGACCTGCCGATCGGGCTGTGTGCACCTGCCGGGACTGCCGGCGGCTCGGGGCTAAGCACCGCGAAAAACGATGCCGTTCGCGGGGGGAAAGAGCCGATTAATCCATTTTCACCGCTCGCTTCTTTCGCCGAATGCAATTTATGCGGCTGTGCGCGCGGCGGCCCTTTCTCTTTTTTTTTTTACGCCGCGATTTTTATGGCTCCGTTACATCGGCGGTTACGCGAAATTTTACGCGGCGCGCGCGCGCGCGGGGCTCTGATCAATTTTTTTATCCCCCCCGGATATGACGGCGATGCGCGTTGCCGCTGCTGCCGCTGCTGCAGCCGAGCTGTCGCGTATGCATTACACCCGCGTAAAGACGCGCCGAGGCGCGTGCTCGGTTTAATGCCGTTTTTTATGTCGCCCCAGGATTTCCTGGAGTTTCCTCTGCTCTTTTTTTTAATGGCTTCTGCTCGAAATGTTTGCCGTTATAAGGAGCAAGCTTAAGCAGTTTATTTATACTTTTAATCAATAATTTCACTTGGCCTGGTGGGTCTGATAATTTAGAAAATACTTTGGTTAAACGAAAATTTTCTTGTCATGGTGATTTTCTGCTAAAGTGCGTTAAAATAACAAAAACCAATCGTGAACGTACTTGATTGGGTCAACGACCTGATTAAAATTTCTAAGCAGCCTTTAACAGTGCTTTGACGACGAGGGAAAGAACGAAAAAAAATTGGTTTTCAATCAAAACGCGCAATTAAATTTCAATTTTAAAACAATTCCCTTCCAGTTGATGAAGCAGGAAAAGCAATCAATTTCCTTAAAGCATCCTCCTCGAACGAGCGAAACTCAATAAATGCAGCTTTTGGGGTAATGGATGGACGAGAGCGAGCCGCGCTCTCTTTTTTCTCTCCCCCGGAACGAACTATTAGGGAAATTGTCGGGCTTAGGCGCGCTTAATGCGTTATCAATCACCGACGCCAACTAGTCCCCGTAATCCGTGTCAATATTCGTTAACACGGAGACGCGCCGCGGGGGCGCAGACTGCAGAGCCTCGCGACAAACGACGCACCAGGCGCGTGCAGCGCTCGGCTGGAGGCCAATCAATCGCCTCCCGGTCATTAAGGTCCGCTTGGCCGAGAGCCAAGTGTCGCTGCTCGCTGTAACCCTTTGATTGAGAAAAAGCTGGAAGGGAAGGAGGACGCTTTTGAGACGGAATTTTCTAGGAGGTGATGAGGACTCGTGTATTTTTTTATTGCGGCGCATGCTTTATACTTTCAAGCAAACAAGATATTTTATTATTGAATTTTCTAATAATTCTGGACGTTATAACGTGTTTCAGAGCATTTTAAAGCGTTCGACTGCTTAATTCTTCATTTATGTAATCTATTTAATTTAATTTTCTCCTCCCTGGTAGAAATCGCCCATTTTTTTCCCATTTATGAAACGCGTTTTTCCACATTTTCTAGTCATTTACTAGCGATTTCGGTCAATTAGCCATAAAATGGTTTCACAAATGGGAAAAAAATGGGCGATTTCCACCAGGAGATGAGGAATAAACAATACAAGATCATATTTTTTCTAAATTATGCAAAAATAAAATTAATTTTAAAAGTACCACGTCTTTTTATTTTCCCTTTCCTCCAAAAACACATTATTTAATATATGAGTTGTAAAAATACGAAAACTTAGTTCATTAAATTATAAAAAAAAGTGAGATGAAAGAGTGTAAAGATTTGTATACATGACAGAAAACAGTATTTAAATATAATTCATACAAATATATAGATAATAATAAGTTTACTCGTAAAAACCAATATTTCATTTTCAATATCAAGTTATTGATTATTTCTTTCCGATTTAATAAAAAATGAATGTTGCATTATACCTTTTTCACTCATAGAAATAATGTTTCTTTAATTTAAATCATTGAACAACCCAGCACACTCTTATACCCGCACTTTCATCACCATAAAGCATCTTCCAAGAAGGCAAAGTAACACTGTACACGCATTTGCGAAATAAAAAAAAGCAGCCTTTTTCGCACACCCAAAATGAGCAAAGCACTCATTATAAACTCAGGCAGCATTAACAGCGCAATAACGAATCTCCAGGAGAATATATGCAGGATTGCAGTTCTCGTTGTCTCGGCTCTCGTGTTCTCGCGTATAATTCCCGCGATACAGCGCAGTTATGTATATAGGTACGCGACTTTTCGCGTAGGTATTTGCATGTTATGTACACATACTGCCGGCATCGGCGTGTAGCGCAATTCTTTCTCTCTCTCTCTCTCTCTCTCTCCGCTCCGTCTGGCTTCTCTCCTCCTCTCTCTTTCTCTCTCTCTCCTTCGTTTCCTGCGTTTAACGACACGAATGTATTCGTCAAATTGCTCGCGGGCACGTGCGCCCTGCCTCCGACTCTTTAAGCACTTAATTTTGGCTAATCGAGCGAAAATCTTGGTCTAAGGGAACACGACAACTGCGGGTATAGATGCCTGCTATAACCAGCCAAAAAAAAAAAAAAAAAAA
>UCOM01001593.1:0-38392 GCA_900474385.1 Ormyrus pomaceus
GGGGGTGGGGGGGGGGGGGGGGCCGCATCCAGAAGCAGAATCGTTTTCGAACGGCACACGCCGATAACGGCACCGCGCGGCGCTTTCGCAATCCCCCCGGCGGAGGAGCTTTTTTTCTTCGAGGAGCGTTTTCATCTTTTTTCGGCTCCGCGATATTGGTATATCGCAAGAGAACGGGATTTACATATATGCACTCGCCGCGTTCGACGCAAAAGCTCTTTTGTTCGCACTCTCAAAAATCTTCGGGGGATTACGACTTGCGGTGTGGCAATGCTCGATTGAGGCAGACTCGCGAGGAAACTTTATTTCTTATATACCGAAAATCCAGGTTTCTGCGTCTGTCGGAAAGTTCGATTTTATGGTGCATTAGAAATCTATGGGTGCGACCTTTTCAAATGGAAAACTGAATACAATCAAATTATAGGTTTTTTTGTCAATTTTATTAATCCCTTTTACGATTCTATTTATTTTATTTGTATAGGACAGATAAATGATAGCCAACACGACACTTAATGACATAAATAATACACGTTTTGAAATACAAGAAACATTAGAACTTATCTAAATTAAAGCTATACTTAATCAGCTTGTTAACAAACAGTACGGAGTAAAACTTGTATTTAATTTGAATACATCGTCGAGCCACTATACGTTTAGCTTGATTATTATATCTCCGCGGGCCATGAATTCTCTTTATCGTTTATCTCGGCATTCAGCCGCCTTCATCGCGTTCTTCCTGCGATCCCCTCTCCCCCCGTCTCCCCCCGGGTGTCCATTTCCTCTTTCTCTTTATTCGCAAGTCGGAAACTCGAGCGGCAGTGATTGCTCGTAAATCATGCGCGTAAAACTGTAGCCGCCCGGCCGCGGCTGCGACGTGTCTTTTTAGAATTTGAAGCCCGGATTATTGTGCGGGGAAACTGTCTGCGTAACTCGACTAAATCGTTTCGGGGTTTTAAAGCGGAATTTTAGGGCCAGAATAACTTGACGTAATATTGCATTTTTGAAAGCGGAGGGAAATGATTCTTTTAATTTTAAAATTTTCTATGGAATACAGTTGCGGCTAACAATTTTTTGATCGAGCTGATGCATAAAAAATTATATCTACTATTTTTGCAATAAATAATTTTAATTTTAGAAGTATTAATAAATGGAAGTAATTTTGCTTGTTAAAAATAAATAATTATTTTTCTTCGCCTGCGGTATTACATTTAGAACTCTAAATAAAATTTATAATTATATGAACAAAATTAATGGCCACTAATTAAATTCTTTAAATGCTTGTTTTTAAGCATGTTACATCAAATTAAGAAACTTTATACCAACCTATTATTTTCTATCGATACACATTACCTAACCCACACTGACAACAAAATTGCAATAGTTCCATCCCCATAAACCAGTCGCATGAAATCCCCCCAGCAGCAACCAAAAACTATCGCTGCAAAGAAAGCACGCGCACTCTCCATCGAAATTACAAATCCAAAACTGAATTTGACGCAAGATCGTGCTCGGGGAGATGAGATAACCCAATCAAGCCTCCTAATTTCTGCGGGTAAATACTTCAGCGCACGAGGAAGTGTGCCTCGTCTCGGCATCGCATAAAAAAAAAAAAAAAAAGAAGCGCGCTCAAAAGCCGCGAGAGCGGCTCATCATCGTCGTGATCGTTGCGCCGATCGCAGCTCGGCCAGGTGACGAAATCGACTCCCCGGTCGGATTCCTCTCTCGACGCGTTACCTCAGCCCGTGGAGTCATTACGACGTGGAAGCTCCGCCGCGATAGATGGCCGCCGAGATACATAGAGCTGCGCGTGCGTAACGGCGCCGAACGCTGATATCCTTCTCTGCGGTCGAGCTTTTTCAAGAGAGAGAGCCGCGCGTTACGGTTAGACAATAAAGCAGGCTAATTGTCGCGGCCATTAGCCGCGAGACTCTCCCTCGGCGCGCTTCTGTGTATACTCGAGAAACGATCATGGCACAGAAGGACAATGCGGACGACGACGCGCCGCGGGTTTCTAAAGTTTCGATACATTATTTATGGCCGCCCCGGCTTAATTAAGACGTTCGCCGCGAGGAGCTGCGTTTACGCCTGGAGGATTGTTTGGTGGAAGCGATCGGGCCGCTTAGATGGATTATTCATGCCGATTGCGCGGACGGGGCAATTAAGTGAGTAAGCGCGCGTGCGCGAAGACCCGAGGCGGAGGACTGGCTGGCTCGACCGGCGGCGTTTGCGGAATTTTTAAAAGCTTTTTTCCGAATTTCGTATTTTTTTTTTCGGATTTTTACTGCGTTTTGAGAGTTTTAAGGAGCTGCTTTGGAATTTTAAATCTACCGGGAAGTGGGAGATTATACGGTGCCGATTTTATAAATATTTATAAGGGTATTTAAATGTTTTATAATGATTTTTAATTGGAAATCGAATTGATTTTAGAGGTAGAAATACGATAATTTTTTCCGAGTACGATATACGTTTTTATAAATGCAGACAATATTGAATAAATTAAACAATTTCCTTTCTGGATGACAAATCAGACTGATAATTTATCGCGCTTCGACCACTAAAGGATATAATAAATGCAAATTCACTTCGCTGACAATAGCTATTGAATTTATTACAAAAGTCTAATTGCAGGTAAAATATAACCATTACTTCCAATACGATTACACACGAACCACCGTCATTCTTTTTTCAAAATCCATAATTCAAAAAAACGCTTTCAAAGTGTAACTCGAATAAAAAAACCAACGAAAAATCTGCTCGTTTCTCTCGCAGCGCCCGTCGATTGCACAAAATAATTCTCGCGCGTATCTCTCGATAGCGAAACCAAGCCGGAGCTCGTAACGAGCTTCCATCATCATCGCGAAAGATAAGCCCTCTTCTTCCGCGCCGAGCGCGAAATGTAACGAAAAATCCCGCGTCTCGCGAAAGCCCTGCCCTTGATTCCTGCGCGTGCGCATATGCATCCTCGCGCATATTGTGCCGCAGAGAGAGAAAGAGGGAGAGTATACAGAGTTGCTAAACGCGCGGAGGAGAGCCGCGCGCCACTTGCGAGATTTATGCCGCACGCGAGATCAGAATCGTACCGCCCGAGAATAAAGACGGAGAGCGACTGCCGAGGAGTTCTTTAATTATCTTAATTAAAGCCGCAGAAATGACTTATATGCAAAGCAACGATTGAGAGATTCAAACCGGCGCGCTCACATCGCCCGCGGAAAATTCAACAATCGCTCGGGTGCAATATACTTCGCACGACAGGTTTGATTGGACCAGCCGATTCGTTCCTGTAGAAAGTATTCGTACACGCGACTCTCGCTCGGAATATTCTCCGTTGACTGATGATTTAAAAGAATCGAATTAAATTGAACAGCTTCAAAATGTTTGAACGACAACGAATGGGTTTGACAATCGGTTGAACAGACAGGATAATATAAATGTCCAAACAAAAGTAGTGCGCTCACGAGAGCAGTGTTTTCCTCGTCCGAGGTATCTTGATGGAGATTACGATTACATTTCCACTAAGGTGTGAATTCTCAAGGGGTTTTCCTCGACGTCTCTCAGTTCCTCTCTTTCGCTGTCTCCTTTTATTGGCACTGTAATCCAAATTTCGCTAGAAGCGCGTCTGTGCAATGTACCCCGCGATCTTATCAAACTGAGATTCTCTCATAGGAGCTCGAGAATTAGATACTGCTTACGTACCGAGTGCAGAGTGTATACGCGAAGATTATCGCTGAATTTTTCCGTGTTGAGTCAGGCATCGGAGTGCGTTCCACTGCTCGAGCATTCAATACACTTATATTAATGCGGTTATCAATCTTATTTGAATATAATATAAATTTTATTTATGTCGCATTGAATTGAAATAATTATTGAAATAAATGCCCGCTTGTGATGGAGATTTTAAGAATAATGAATATTTACTATATTATATAAATTAACTGTTTTGTAAGTTATGAGCGCTGGTTAACGGTAAACGACTGAGACATTCAATTGCTTTGGTAAAAATTTTAATATCAGTAAATATGACAATTGAATTTTTGATGTTTTATAAATACTTGCGTACAATATGATAGCATCTCACAGTTATTTATAGATTTATTTGTGAATTGTTCGTAAAATTAAAAGATGACATACATTCTAACAAAGCTAAAATTTTTATAATATTAAGCATTGAAAGCAAGAAATTTGATAAAATAAAAAATTTAATTCAATTTACTCATATTCAAACTAATTTTATAGCATTAGTTTAGCAACAATTCGAAAATAAATAAAAACCTTCCCGTCATTTCCTTAAAATATTGGCGAAACAAAACGTCGAAGAGACAGAGCCCCGCTTCAATTACCTCGCAGCCAGGCACTTTCTCACGCGTCCATCGATCCTCGCGGTCCAGCTTAAAACCCCCTCTCGGAAACAAAAGAAACTTTCTTTCAAAGCCGCCGTCTTATCAGCTCTCCGAAATGTGCCCGCTCCGGCGTCGCGATCGACGTCTCGTCCATCACGACTTGCGCAATCGGCGCATTTACATAAGCCGGCGGGGTTCCGCATAATCGCCCACCGGAGAGCGGAAACAAAGAGGTGTCGCGCGCGCTCATCCACGCGGAGGCACACCGCGCGCGCGGCTTTCTTTTCTCTATCCCGCGGCCGTCCGTTAACGTCAATCATCGTCGCGGTCCTTTTTATCCCGTCGCCTACTTCCTATATTCCGACCCGGGAGACGTATGAGCCTCGCGTTCGCCGGAGAGACTCTTTTTTTATATGATGGTTTTCATGACGAGATGTACCACTCGGAGGAGACGACGGATGGGTAGATAAAGTTGAAGGGGGGAATGAAGTTTCGCGCTGCCCGGCCTTCTGAAGATCGGGAGGCGATGTGGAAAGAGAAAGGGAAAGTGTGGGTGAGATTCGCGAAGCTTCCGAAATGGAAGGAAGAGACGAAATATGTACTGATGTATTGTCTGGAATTTGTATGCTAATGCTTGGCATTTTATGTAAGTGTTAATTTTTCATAAAGTTATATAATAATGTATCATATTAACGACAAACTAATAAAGGCACAATTTATAGATCTCAGCCATCAGTTAGATAATTTGCATGCGGTCTAATTATCATCAGTTAATGAGAGAAAAAAAAATGAGTTTACAAAACTCCGTTAAGGAAACAAATGACGAAAAAGTCAGCGTAATCAGCTCGTAAATATTTCGCAAATGTACTCCCGCGCCTTTCCCCTCGACGTTTTTGAATCCCATAAAAAGACGCGGTAGTCATGTAAAAAAGAGCGGAAAAGCATTAATCAGTCTCCTCGCTCGCGAATTCTCATAATTCTTTAAGTAGCCCTCCGGGCAAAAGCAGAAATATAAAATGTGCGCGCGCGCGCGCGCTTTCGCGAGATCTATTGCTTGGAATAAAAAGCCTGCTAAATAGATAATTAATGTGTAAATGCAAATGACGGGAGTTCCTTGTAATGATAATAAAAGCGTAAAATTTAATGGTTATATAGCCTAGCATTGAATGATCTTTTTTTTTTTAAATAATTTATCATATTTTTCGGTTTCATTCCGTTTGAAAAATTACTTTCGGCAACTTCTAAATTTCACATCTGAAAATACTTAATAACTGGAATTCCATATAGTTACTTCCAATTTTAGAAAAAAACGTTCTAATGTTTAAATTAGAAAAAAAAATTACGAGCCAACTCCAATATACAATAAATAAGACCAAAAAAAAAGAGCAGTTTCGTCAGAAAATCCAACCTGTCTACCTGAAACTAAAAACTAGTTTACGATCCCGAATGATAACGTTTCTCAGCCGATATCGGCGGTGGCAATCGGTCGATCGCGTAGGAGAGTACAATTCTAATTGCGCATAAACTCATTACAAGGTTTCGCCACTCTACCTGAGACAATCCATGCCTGTCTATTCATTTCCCATCGGCGCCCATCGTCCCCCCCGTTCGTTAATACGTCCGCTTATCGGCGGCGCCGATCGAGCCGCTAAAACCTTAATGCGAGATATTCGTATATACGTAGGCATTCGCGAGAGAGACGCGGGACATCCTCTCCTCTCTCTCTGGCACCTACACGAAGTCCGCCTCCGAGGAAAGGGCACAAAGCGGCCGCTCTTTTAAAAGCCGAGAGGAGCCGGCAATGTACGTACGGCGACGCGCAGTCATTCGTTTCGCCCGCGGCCATTATTTTGCCATTTTTTTTTATTTTTTTATAGCCGCGCTTTTCCATTCTTTCGCGCGCCGAGCGGCTTTTTTCCAAGTCCCTTTTTCCTGTAGCGCTTCTGTATTATTGCGATAGAGTTTTGTTACCGGGGGCTACTCGGAGAGTTATGAGATTTCGACGGGGGGAAGGAGTGTTGCTATTTTTATGCCGGCCTCCTCGAGTATATATATATATACGTGGATGTGCGTTCTACTTAGCGGGAAAGGGAAAGACTTTTGTTGTGCGGTAATTAATTCATTTTTCTAGCTGAGAATCGCTTATGAAACGGCTAATTTATCGGCACTGATGTCTGATGGGTTATATGGGTTGTCAGCTGGGTAATTGTAATTTAGAAGCGTCTGTTGTCACTTTATTTTGAAATTTTCAAGTTAAAGTAGAACTCTCGTCAATGCCGAGAAGCTCACTGACGACTAATCGAGAGAGACGGTATGACTTATAAATTTATTTGGGCACTCAATTTTATTGCACTGTAAAATATACTTTTAATTGTTTTTCCCTCTCAATTTTAGGTCAACCGTTTCATCAGAGCGTACACGCTTTATACCCCCTGCTCATTAATAAACGACTCTTTCACAAAGTTTATAACGATCGCGAGCGACGTACGCAAATGTTTTAAGTACCAAGGCACCAAGGACGCGCGGCTCACCGGCGCAACGAAATCCAATCGATTCGCTGAATTATCCATACTACCGCTACCCCGATCCTTGCAAAAGCGGCCCCCCTCATCGGCAAAAAGTCTGATTCCCATTAGCGAGAGCCCCCTCCGCCATATTCTTCCCTCGCTCAATTAGCCACAATAGAATTTTTCGAAAGCGCGTCATTGCGCTACATTTCCTGCGCAGAGAGAGAATCTCATCAGCAATATCCCCGTGTATCCTCCGCAGAACTTACAAAACCACCGCTAGGCACAGCGACAAATTTATGACACCTCTTCCCCGCCGCTCGCGATCCCAATGAATACGTATATATGTATATATCCCCTAGAGGCGCTCGGAAAGAGTGTCGGAGCTCCTCACTCTTTCTACCCACGGTGGCTCCGATCGCGATATATCGGCTCGGGGGACAAAACGACGGCTTCGATGGCTATCGACGACTGTGTGGCGCAACGGATATTCATTAACGAGGCGCCGATATCGCGGTCAGTCACGCGCGAAATCTCTCTCTCTCTCTATCTCGGCAGATTTACAGCCTCCCCCCGCAGCAGCAGCAGCAGCAGCACCTTGCGCGGGGCTTTTTCGGTTCCTGGCACAGGAACTTGCTCAACTCCCCCCCCCTCGACACGTCGCGCGGCGCGTCACGAGAGCCCGGAGTAATTGTAACCGAGAGCGAGCTGAAGGTGAATCCGCCAACCTTCCGAGTTTCCAACTAACGCGACGATACTGCACGGCTCCGATGGTTAACCATTTAGCGAGGGGCTCTCCGGCCCTTCTTTCGCGAGATGGGGGGACAATGGACGGGACCGCGGGTTTTGGCCGCTGAATTAAAGCGGCGACGGCAGAGTTAGTTCCGGGAAAGTTTTTGTTAATTGAACGCGGGTAATGGGGGTTGGAAAAATTGCGCGGCGATGCTCGAGGATTCAGAGGGAGACTACTGGCGTAAAAAATGTCTCTCTTTGTGCTAACTTTAACTTTATTGTAATGTGATACGCAGTACAATTAGAAAAGTTATTAAATTGGTTTACAGCAGTTGTACAAGAGCAATATGGAAAAAAAAAAAATGATAAACGAATGTTTAATCCTAATTGCTGGCATTATTACGTCTAATAATTTGAAAATCGTGAGGTATTAAGGTTAAATAAGAGTTGATTTATATCACAGCAAAGAAAATAGAGATTTTAATTGAACGATTAAAGGATATGCTGGATATGCATCTTATTTTATGTGATAAAATCTTTCATCTGATTACAGTAGGCTTATAATCTACTGACTACTTATTTATGATTTATTTATATTTTAAAAGAAATCATGAAGAGTATTTCAAATATGAGTAGTTCAAATATTTAAATTTTATAATATTCAATGTAAAGGTTTAATTCGAGAATAAATTTTCCGCGAAGAATTAGAAAGGAATAGTCATGTATTCAAATTGCTCGTTTTAATTTTAAAAATTTCAGAAGGGTACTTACCAGTGACCTTAGTTTTTTTATGTTTACATTCCGTTCAATAAAATTATGAGGACTATTTATTAAAGATTTTTTTTCTGAATAAAAAGGTCATACCTCTGCATCATTTGTAAAATACTTAACTTGGCTTTGTTTTTAAATACGTTTTTTTTTATTGAAACATTTAAATCACTCGTTAATAAGTGTAAATACAGTCATTTTAATTAGCTAACGATGAAAACATTTCAAGCATTTCAAGAACTTCATCAATAAAAAAAGCGCACATTTAGTTGATGAACAACTTTTCAACTGAACTTTATTTTTATAAAAAGCACCGCGTAAATCAAGCGTCGGCATATTTTTCTTTAAAATTCCTTTCCACGATACCCGATATGCGCGCGCTCATCAATCTCTTCAACGACCAACATTAAAATAACAGAATTATTGAATTATTTTACGACGGGCACAAGCAATTTCTAGGTAAACAAGAGAATCCGCGGAACGCAACGGAGAAAATCACCTCTCGGCAAGGCCAAATTGCGTAAGGTTCGATAATAAAAGGGTTGGCCGTCGGTGAAAGCCCTCCGAGTAACAGAAACAATTACTCATTCATTACTCCCGAGCATGTTGCCAGGTGCCAAAGTTCACTTTCGTACATCCAAGCGGCATTCTTACCGCGCGGATCGTCGATGGCTCTCGGCGTGCATTCGTAACTAATATTCGTAACTTGAAGAAGATGCCGACGAAAAGAAAAAAAGATTCCTTTTAATTGCGCTGCGAGCGCGATAAGCATCTGTCGCGAGAGGATGACGAGCGCGGATTCGTGACGATGATTTGTTTGTTCGGCGTCGAGCGATGAAAGGGACGAGAGTTTCTCGAGTGGACAATGCGTGGAAAGGAGCAGAAGGACGTTGCCGATGATTGAGAAGAATTTGCAACATCTTTTTAATAGACGCCGACGATAGAAATAGCCCGTGACGTCAGCGGTTCGTTACGCGCATGTGCAGGCACCTGCTCGATCGTCGAGGATAGTTCGGAATATTCAATGCCGGGCGCTTTTTGGACGCGCACTTGTCTTAATAGTTTTTGAGGGTAATGCTTTCGCGGTGGATCGTGCTGGTCGAGGACAGAGGTTTGTGATGTCATTATTCAATGGAGTCTTTTTTGGAGATGGCATTTGAATACGACTGAAAATTTAGGTTGATCTTAGATGGAGGAAGATAAGTGTTTGATAACCTTGGGATTTCACTTTACAATTATCCAATCGAAACATCTTCACTACTGAAAAAGCTTTGAAAAAACTATTATGCGACTCTAAATGCATATTTTTCAAATAGATTCAATTTTAAATTAATTTTTACTCATGTAAAATAAAATAAATAGTTCACTTATTTAACTAATTGCATAACGATACAAGCATTTTTGTACGCTGAACTGATGGGCTCATTGAAAACTAGTATAAATGTTAGTCAGAAATTACGCATATCGTCACGTCGAGAATAATGTTAATGACTGCTCGAATCCCGGTTAATTTGAGATCATGTCTTTAATGCTTTCCCATGGTATTCATTACAAATCTAAAATGACGTTGCACAACTCGGAGTGAAATAAAGTGTCAATATTTTAATATGCTGAAAACAAAATCATGGTGTTTAATGCGATATGTCTGCGATCAATATTTTAACACCTTCACACAATATTCTCATGCAGTAATACCCACATCAATCCTGGTCCTTTTCAAAGCCGATGATGAATTGCACGATGAATATTCATTCCAAAAGGACGCTTCTATTTTATACTTGATTTTAATTATTTTATTGTATTACGACAAAAATGGTCGCATATAATTTTTATTAATTGATTAGAGCTTTGCAAATTACTAATTATTTACTTCTGATAAAGATTGATGTCAACTTGCGGTGACATTTAAAGTAATTTCAAATTGAGGAACACATTTACTCAACTGTCTATATCATGCTTTAATAATGACAGAAAAATTAAATAAAATCCTCTCGCATTTCTTTCCACGATGATTAAAACTATAATTTTTCAATCCCAGGCGCAAGTTTAGATTTTATGATTAATCCTCGGGACTTGAATTTCAAGCATCAAACAGCCACGTTTATGAAACGTCCTTTCTAAATAAAGCACGTAGCAACGATGTCGAAAAGCCCCCCGACTCCACGTTCGAGCGCAATTTTCCGCGCATCACCGACGTACATTACCCACATTTATTCCCCCATCATCCGCAAAAACCCACAGAGAGAGAGAGAGAGAGAGAGAGAGAGAGTTCACCCGATCGAACGGCCAAGGCTCGCATATTATCAAAAAAGCCCCGGCGCAAGAAAGAAATCCCCCGGCGAATCCGACGAAAAGTCGCGATCTCGCTCCACTTAGAGAGCCAGACTTCCAAGTCCCACGTGCCGTCATAATAGGACACTCGTGACTGGCGGTGTAAGTCTATCCCCCCTGGCTTTCGGTCCAGCAGCGAGAGAAACTGAGCCAGTCGTACAGTACACGTTGCTTCATCATCCTCATAACCGCGCGTCCTTATCCTTCTCTCCTCTCCCTGCGACTAGACAAAGACACACGGCCGCTCGAGCGGCGGCTTTTATGTAATAGTCTTATTACTATCCTCGCGCGCGAGCCGCGCTTCTTCGCTACGGGTCCGTATGTGTGTTAGGAACCCCCTTTTTCTCGCCGCTTATGGGAAAGTTCGTGTGTACGGCTACGGGAGCGCGATCCGGGGCCCTGTGGATTAAAAGGATGCGCGAGAAATTGTTCCGCCGAGGGAAAATTCAATCCGCCGCCGCTCGGGGAAAAGTGCTCTGTTTACTGATATTGGACGAGAGAGGGATATCTGGGCTTTAGGCGCGGAATGAAACGATTTTCGCGCACGTTTTTACAGTTGCTTGAACGGGGAAGCCTGCAGTAGTTTGGGTACTTCTTATTTCAACTTATTTCGATATAATATCATTTTATTTTCATGATATTTAAATAAAGCTGGATTTTTTAAAACAATTTGTAAACATTAACATCTGTAACGCAAAATGAAATTCAGTAGCGTTTGATAATTGTAGCAATTAATATAATTATTAAATGTATGTGTTATACTTATTATAATTATAAGTAATCGAGTTGAATCCTAGTTTTGATATTGACTGAATAGCATAATAAAAAATTGTTTAAAAAGGAGGATATATATGTATAATTTGTAAATATGCTCTTTTTCAAACCTAAACTTAAATTTTATATCAATTAAAAATTATTGAAATATTAATATTTGCCATTATAAAATAGTAGAAAACGTAATCAATTCATGCGCTTTCTTGTACATTTCTTCACTTTTTTGCATCGTAATTCATAACTTCTGGTGTTTTGTCCTCATTATGATCGCTATTTCACCAGCATCAAAATTAGACAAATGCCCAACCATTTGTCTTATTAGCACGTGATTTATTGCAACTTTATGCTTCCTAAACAATTTTAAGCAGGGTAATTTTAATTACTTGGAACTAAAGACAGCGATTAGAAGCCTAATGATGACCATCTGCCGCTTATTCGTGCTGCATTAAGTTTTTTCCTCGGATTAGCTCTTCAAAAATTTTTTGTTTTCATTATATCCCCTTACGAGTAATATTTCTTTTTGCAATGAGAGAGAGAGTCTTTTGCTTTATGAATTTACGTAAGATCTTGAGTACTTCTGCGATAATTCGATCGACCTCACAAGAGGCCGTAACGTTTAATGAATTCAAAATTTCTTCCAGAATTACGGATCTTTACCTAAGCCGTTACGAAAGTAGTTTTACATGGAACATCAATGTATTCTAATTATCTTCCTTCTCTCATTTTTTGTACGTCTAATTTAAATAGTTACATGAAATTTCTTGAGAATCTCATTGTTATAATCGCTCGAACGATCTCCATTACTGAAACTTTAAAGATTTTATAACCTGTTGCCCGTTTACTACATTAATTATTTATTCATATATTTATATAAAGGCCCATATAAATTCACTTACGAACAATAACCTCTGTTTTACGATTTTTGAAACAATTACACAACGGCCTCACAAATTTCGTTTTATCACAGATCGATCGCGTATTATCCGCAAGTTTTATTACAACGATTTGTCTCACCTCGAACTTACGCAAGAACGAAAACAAGTGATTCCTATAGAAAACACCTGTATACGATTGCATACGAGAAGTTTCAAAAAAAAATTTGTCCATTGTCGATGTAAGCGTCTTAATAAAGTAAACAGAAATGCCGCGCCGACTTATCGACGGATCTAAAGATCTCCGATGAATTCTTTACACACAAAAATATTATCTACGACGTTCGCATGACTAGACTTTTTTAACTGTTCGCTTCGGATGGAACACGACAGTTGCCCGATTCAGGCGTACGAATACACTTTGTTGTTCGTGTTCCTGTATTTAATTGTCGATCCAGGACAATGCCCACTATTCAGCTGCAAATGAAGTTTGCGCGTAGGTATAAATAAACAGCGGTGTGCTCTTACTAAATCAGTTGCACATTCCTGGGGATATTGTAAAGCATGAAAAAGTAAGAGGGTTCCCACATTAATCCATATATTTTGCATCGATACTGTACTTGCTATTATCACACATTTATCTTGACTGCTTAATTAATGTAATAGATTTTTAAAATATCTAACAATAGTTTTAAGTTAGTTTGTAAGCTTGCCAGCGCATGTATAGGTAACTGTGTTACCTCTGTAGGATTTACTTTTTGTAAATTTTTCTGGTTAATAAATAAATAAATAAATGTGCAAATTTATTGAAAAGGTTTACATTAATATACTGTATTTTAACAGAAAAGGCATTTTGTTCAAAATATAAGATAGTTATACAGAACAACATTTTAAAGGAATTAAGTCTGTTTATTAAATGATGTGTCAATGATGCTTATTATTTTAATAACTCCAGTTGGTGCACAAAAAGTATCTTCTGCAAAACGGTGATAAATTCATTTAAAATTCCTGTACGATTATGTTCGCTTGATTACGCGACACGAATTACCCTTACCTACCTTGGCAATACAGTCACAATATTATTACAGTAAAAGATACGCGCCAAACATCTCGCCTTTATCTCCAATCCGATCGCGAGATGTGCGCGCATATAACAATCCAAAGCCACCAGTATATAACGTATATTCGCCTGAAAGCTTCTCCATCTCCTAAAACAATGAAAAGCACCGCGGCGTCGACTGGCGCGGAAGTCCCGGAGGCTCGGCGGAGGCTCGGCGCCGATGATTGATCGAAGAAATTTTACCAAGAGTTGAGCAACTCTCGTCCCAGCTTTTCGATACCCGCACACACACACACATATACGCAGCGTCACGTAATGAGCTTTGCGCGCGAACTCGACAATGCGGCGGGGCCAGAGTTCGCTCTCCCACAATGGCGACACAGTCGGATGTGGCGGCTTTTATTGTTGCATTTTGCTCCGCGTACGATTATTACTCTTCGAGCGCGTTCAATGAGCGCTGTGTGCGCGCACACACCTCTGACGTAAAGCTTATTCCCTTTTGAAAGTTTTTTCGCGGGGAAATAATGGATTGCCGCGATTAGTTCGGTAACGAGTGATGGATCCTGTGCTCCCTCTTTGTTTTGCCGATGACGAATTGTTTTTCCAGTGTTCTTTTCGCCTCGTCGTTCTTTTGGTAATGAATTATTGTTCGGGGCCGCGCAGCGGTCTGCCGATTTTTGTGCGCCGCGAAAATCAAATTTTCCTTTTGTTTAAGAAGGCTATTCAGCGAGAAGGAATATAATACTTTTGTGCGAGTTACCTGGAAAAGTACGAAAGTTTTTCTTTCTTGTCGGACAAGCTCGGCATGCGTAAGTAGTTTCGTGCAACTTTTTAATATTGGATTTGCGTTTGAACTAAAAAACTTTCGCGTATAGAAATGTGTGGACACACCTTAAAAACACTCGTGAAATAATTGTTTAATCTACTTAATAAAAATTTATAAAATATTTCAATTGCTAAAGTCTCGACGGAGAAAATTGGAAAATTTTATTTTCCGCTTTAATATTCATAAATAATAAGAGCAGTATTTTTCAAGTATTTTATGTCCATTGCGCGTTTCTTAAATAATAACGTTCTCCATTATAGATTTTAAAATTTATCTCTCGAATATGATGTATGTTTTTTCATTAGTACTTCAATATCGATTTGCCAATTTATGTAATACATTTGAAACTCCCATATTTGTGCAATTAAACGAGTTGCAAGATTTATTATATTCCAATATTACAATGCCTTATCCAGGCAGATTAAAGGTAAATATCGTAATGTTACCCGTTTCTCGGAAAATCAAACGCTAATTGCACTTTCTCGTCGAAAGAATGCCCATTAAATAGCTAAACGACTCTACTGCCCCGTTTACTTTTCTTCGGATATTATGCCAGGAACAATGGCTCTCTCGGCTTATTAATTGAATTTGAGAAATCCTCGCGTCGAAATTAAACAATTTCGCAAATTAGTGCCGCGTCTGGCCGAGACAAACAAAATTACATAACGTAGCATCATTGATGCCAAACAATGTAACCGAGTCTCGGGCGCCTGTACCCACTTTCACGTCATATCCATCGGGCGAGAAAGTTCCACTTTAAAGCTTCTTTCTTCTCTCGCTCGACTCCCGATGAAACCGTTAACTATGCCCGAACATCGATTAGCGGCGTCGTGAAATCGCTGGGCCCGACTTATACCCGGAGCAGATAAGTACCGAATTTCGGCTACCTCTTTTACGCGCGACGAGGATCGTCTTACGTGCGACCGGCTAAAGTGCGCCGCGTTTTATCGCTCTGTTTTTCGGCTTGTTACCAGCTATTAATGGATCGAGCGAAGAGCTTTTAGGAGGTTTCGAGTCTAGTGAAAGTTGATCGTTTCGTAAATTGCTGAACGCTTAAGATTTTTTTCCGAGTGCCGGTGTAGGAAACAAAAGATAAGCTCGAGTCCGGGGGAGACGCTCAAATTGATGACTTAGGAAAATAAGCTTGTCGCAATTATTTGTTATTGTTAGAGTAATATTAAATTACAATTAATAAATATTTGAAATTCATTGGGAAAGCATTTTTCGGTTGCAAGATTTTTTGTAAAATCGAATCAAAATTCAAAATATAATTTGATAAAAATAAGGTTTTCTTTGAATTATATATAAACAATAATGTCAAGTGAATCTACATCTTTTGTCATCCGTTTGGGTGTAAAATTTACAAATAACTTAATTTTGCACAATCAGAAACTTCTTGAGTAACAGATAATACTTCATTCACCAATTGAAAGAACTTAAAATGTACATTAGTTTAAAAAAAAAACACTAACTTCGATCTTACGATAATAATTTCATTAATAGCGAGCAGTATTATTCAATTATGCTCCATTCCGATCTCGCTTATAAATACTCAATCGAACCTAATTGGGCAATTGAGAAATCCAAATGATGGAAAACGTACCTCTTCAAGGAAACACATTAATTAAGGACAAAAGATCCTGAATAGCCCATAAAAAGAAATAAAAAAAGAAGGACCCTGTGAGAAAACCCATCGAACCCTCGGCGCGACGTTGAAAGAGCGTCTCCCGATGCTCCCGTTAAGAACAATTGTATATCAAAATTGACAAGATAATCAGGCATTAAACCGAAGGCGTTCTCGCGCCTCGCGCGTAAAAGGCAGCGAAATATATATAAAATTTCATCCGTCATCAAGATCTAACCCGGCAGAACGAAGTGTAAAAAAAGGCTTCCACGACGTTATCTGCAACGAGCATTTATAAAGGCATAATGGAATTCTGTCGGACTCCAAGCGATATTTACGACTGAAAAGTTCAAGGGACGATCGCCTCGCCTTCGACGATCAGACGTTTATAACGTTTTGAGCGAAGCGCTGCGCGCTGCGCCTATATCCCCCGCGCGCGCGAGAGAGAGAGAGCGTTAATTCAGCGCGCGTGCGCCGTCGCGGGAAAAATTTCGCGCTATTGTGCAAAACTGGATTTCATAAAGCGCTCGAACGAGAGGGATGGGGATTCTACGATGATTATTAATTTTGCACTCTCGGGTGAGCGAGCGAGTCGTAAAGTCGATGATTTTACGGGCTTATTGACGGGTGTTCTCTTGGGCTGGCTGCGCGCGCGGAGGTGTCAAAAAATTGCGACGCCGTTTCGCAAGCTCGAAAATATTATTGTTTTTTCGTTCGCCTCGTGGCCAATTTGGGTTTTTCGGCTCCTCTAAAAGTCTGCTGTAAATAGGTTGGGATATTTTGCATGAGTAACGTTATTAAATGTTTTACGAAAATGAAAGAATATAGGATTCTGTAACTTATAAATTATAAAACTTGGAATTTTTTTAAGTATTAATGGAAAAAATTTAACTATTAGTATAAATTCCATTAGATATTTTTGCCATCAGTCAATTTTTCAAATGATTTTATGGCGTATACAATAAGTTAGTAGATTGAAGTTTTAATTGAGAGGTGACGGTTAAGTTAGAATATCTATTAAAAATAGACAGTAAAATGAAATATTCGTAAAATTTATTTTATTTTCTTTGACTAACATTGTGCTCTAAAAAATTAGAGCTTTAATTACAACATTCACTAATTTTCCCTAATTGTTCTAAAAACAGCAATAATTATCACATTTCCCATTCAATCGAAACGCGTAAAAAAGTAACCCCAATCAGCACATTTCATAAGACCCGAAAGGGTTGCCGAAATCGCTCTGCGCTTGACTTTTATGCATGCCAAGGAAGTTCGAGCATCCGTTCCAAAAGCTCGTAAAACCCCGGCAACCTCCTTCGACCCGGCGACGTTCGTCTTCGGCGGCGGCTCAGGAGGTTATACGATAAACGGGGCCTTCTGCCGAGGCGTCATTATAATATCTCCGCCGCGATCTTCGGGTCAGGGACACGCCGTTCGACTGACTGACGGGCGCGTGAATCCGCGCACGAATCGTCCTACCGAAATGGAGAATGTCGAAAACATTATCCCCCCGACACGACGGCGCGCCTCGGGTGCTCCGCGTTTTCCGTCTCGGTTCTTCCCGATCGTGTGCGCTCGGGTTACCGCTTCTCGCTCTTTTGTCGGGGATCGCGAGGACGGAGAAATGGTTCGGGCGACAAGTTTATAATGCGCCGAGGCTGCTTCGTGCGACGCTAATTTGGTCAAATCGATGGGTATCTCGACGGGGATTTTGGGTTGGAAGAGTTAGGCGTTGAGGTAATCGTTTGCGCAACGGAGCTTGCTTTCCGACAGTTAGTTTTCATTGTTTCTTGCGTGTAATCGGGGCGAAGGTGCGAATGGTCTGGAGTTGATAAATCATAAATCGTTCGTGGATTTCGCATTTGGCGAAACGAACCCAGCTAACAATTTCACGCGAGGTGAATGAACAATCTTTTCGAACAAAGTTAATAGATAAAAGAGGTTCTTCCTTTACAAAAAGGAAGAAAATTCAAGTATTAAGGTTTGTTCGTGGCTCGAGCACAGTTTCAGAAAGGAGAGAATTTTCTTTTCTAATAAAGAAGTCGAAACCCGCATTTCGCACAAAATTGCACCACCTCTAGTGAATGCCAGAGAGTGCAGTGACTTTTTTAAAGGAAACAGTTTTGTTCTACTTGAATGAAAATTCGATGTAGTATGAATTAACAATAAATTCAAGCTGAGTCATCATTCTGTTGTAAATAATTTTATTTACATATATCATCATTATTAGGTGAAAATTCTTTCGAAGTATGACTATTTTCTCTGTACAACACAACACTTTGTATTTTTTCACTTTTTCTTCACCTATTAAGTAGTTATTATTGACAGTAAAGGTGTTGCAATTCATTTTTAAATCGAATATAATATATCATAGTCAAGACGTTAAAACATATAAATAAATATATTGCAAAGTGCCATAAATTTTACTTCCACTCAAATCCACAATTTCAAAGCAAACATTTTCCACAAATTCATAAATTAATAACAACCACGCAAATCAGCCTTACTTACCTCCGTATACCCCAAACCTGTAATGAACATGCAAAGTCACCGCCAATAAACTCGCCATGCAACATTCCCATCACGTCGCTAATAATCCGACCCAAAATAATCCGAGCAAAATCAGACGAAGCCGAACACGACGGTAACGTAAAATCCGCGGCAATTTTCCCGGCGACGCTACTCCGGCAGCCTTGTAAAGCGTCACGACGCGCACAAAGAAGACGTATCCCAGCAGCTACCCTCGATATACCACTCCGCCGTGAGACTTTGGCCAACCTCTCTCTCTCTCTCGTCCCTCGTGGCGCGCGTCGTCGCGGAATCAAGCGTACACCGGAGGAATAAAAAGGCGCAGAGGAGCCGCTCTCAAAGGTCTCGCGAGTCACGCGTCGGTGTAATGGTACAATACGAGCGTGCATAATCGGAAGTTGCGTCAAGCGCGGCGGCGGCGGCGGCGGCGGCGTTGCGGGGAAGCGTCGCTGGTAATTCGATTTGTACGAAGGGAGTTAATTATTTCTCGGGGGAATCGAACTTAGCCGCGGCGGGCCTTTGTGCGCGCCGCAATCCTTTTATTATTATTGCGCCGAGTGTCTCTCTCTTTGGGGAATAGCCGAACGGGTCGTCTGATTTTTTGCCGGGTTTTTGCGCCGATCGGAGATCGATTTACGTGACGTATTGCTCGGACGCGCAACGATGTTATACGGGAGCTGTGCGGCGTCGATGTTGCGTTCGAGACTTTTTATTTTTTGCGATGCGCAGCTATACTACACGTTGTTTTGCAATCGAGAGCTCGACGGCTGGCGTTGATTGGGTCTTGCTTTTTGAAGACGTTCGCGCTGAATTTTAATGTTGCAATTATATATTGAGCGTATCCATTTCAGTTCATGATAGCGTAATTTCAGCCTTTTATATATTGTAAAGTTTAATTTATTACTATTAAATTACTTTATCGCCTTTATGTTACAGAGAGACAAGCAACCTTCGATTACGATTTCCTTTGTAATTACTGTAATAATAATTATATTGTGGGAGATTTTAATAATAAATCACAAGAAAGATGAAGTTGTTTAATGATTTTCAGCACTGAATCTTAAAATTTAATGAAACGAAGTTGATGGTTATTGTAATGAACGATCGGCTAATGCTACGATGCCAAGAAATTATTTTAAATCATATTTTTTATCCGCGATCTACGTAATTATTTAAAAAAAATTGAAATATTGCATCAAGCCAAGTGCATCAAATCACTCTTCGATAAAGCTATCAGTATACTTTTTAAATCAATTACGAATCCCGCGGATCCCCCGAAAATATATAGCTCACGAGCGGAAAACAACAACAATGACGTTATACGGCGGCACCGATAAATCGGCCAATTCCGCGCGGCAGGCCGTCACGGTATCCGATTACAAAAAAGCGGGCATTCCTCGCGGCTCATCCGATCACGATTCGGCTTGCGACAAAAGCTCGCGCATAGCTGCTCGGAAATAGTTTTGTCGCGCGAATTGCGCCGCATATCTCGGCCGCTCGATCGCTCACGATTCGCATCGAAGGTTAAACCCGAGTATTCTCACGGTATAAATTTGTACGGCGCCGCAGTTCTTTTTTTTTTCTCTCTCTTTCTTTCTTTCTTCCTCCCCTCTTTTTTCGCTCGCTCGCTCGAGATAGAGAGATGGGCTCTATCATCATCGCGGCGCAGCGTATATCCCGAAGTGTTTCGGAATCAAAATACGTGACATCGTTTGCCCCGGTGATAAATATCGCGAGAGCCCGCCAAGGTACGATATGTATATTGGGGCTATGATTATTGCACGTAATTGAAATGCCGGGCTTCGAGAGAGAGAGAGCGAAAATTCTGTTCCGCCGCGTTTCCTAAGGCAATTTTCGGGGAATCTTCGGCTTCGGCGCGGCGCTTCGCTCTGATTAGATGGATTATCTGGGAAGCGGGTCTTGTAAATCGAGAATTCGCGAAAAGGAATTTCCCAATTTATCGCGTTTGGCTCTGATTGGGTTTTGGAATTTTGATGCGGTACGTGACCTGGATCATTTCGAAACTGATTTTTGTACAATTGGAAATGCTAACGGATAAAAGGATTGTAAATATTAAAATATGTTGGCGATAATAAAATTTTAACGGGCATTCGCTTCGAAATAAAACGATTAGAATATTGTGAAATACGAGAAAATATGAATACTTTTGTGTCGTTTAAATTGGTTTGTAAAATATATTTCTATTGCAATTATAAAGCTCACAAAGTCACATTTAAGCAACAGCCATGCATTTAATATATTAAGATATAAATTCTTTGCGATTACAAATAAATACAATTCCTCGTCACAAAACTTTACAGTATTTTTACGATTACAATTTTCTAAAATCATTACAAAAATAAATCAAACAATAATTATCCCTAATAAAGAAACGTTAATCTTATACGGTGGCTTGAATGGTGTAAAATATCTTAAAAAACACATACATCTTACAGATTTCAATAAATCATAAATTTTTTTTCCGGTCCTTCCTTCTTTCAAAATAAAATTGCGCAGCAACTCACTTATCCTACATAATTTTTCAAAAGTTTTCACCTTTTCGTAAATATCATATGTTTATTAATATGTAATTATTTCAAATGAGTTTCATAAAATCTGTCGGGATACGTTGTAAATATCTAAATGACCCTTTTACAAATGTATTTAAGAACGTTATGTTTCTTTTTGCTGATAGTAAAAGCATGAATCACTTGTAAGTGATGCTATTTCTTAATATGCATTGAAACGAACAACTGTTGCATTTTCACCATCGACAATATAATACACATTGCAGAATATTGATTTTAATACTTATTATAGGGGCAATTCATTGATAATTAGTATCAATCAATCGCCAATGATTTTAATTTATGTAATTCTATTGCTCCATCCGTGCACAAGATTTTTTACCGGGCCCTAAATTATGCTAGTATTGCACGCAAAGTACCCGATCATTTGTTTCTCAAGCGTTTTCAATTGATTTAAACTACTTGCATACATTTAAATTTCATTTAGACGATCCAAATGTACTACTTTATTGCTCTAATAACCATTTAATTTACGAAGAAAAACTGGGAATACAATTAATTAGCATCGAAATTTATTCAATATAAACATATTTCCATTGCTCTAATCGCCTTCAATAAAAAAAAAGTACCTTTCCAACAGAAATAATTATCTAACCAAAAAAAGTTTATCACCTCCGCAAGCGAATCGGGTTCAATTTCAATCTCAACCGTTTTTCAACTCGGCGCATTTTTCAGCTGAAAATACTCGCTAAAACCGACACGCTCGCCGATAAATTTCAATCCTCCCTCCCGGTCTAAAAACAAAACAAAAAAAAAAAAAAAAAAAACCCAAGAGAGCACACAGCAGGAGCCAGCGGCGCTCACGATATTGATTGACGCTCCGTCGGACGGCGCGCGGACGTCGCGGCGCGCTAATTTATGAAGCGGACACGCGCTCGACGTCGATACTCGGCGCCGGCGAGCGGCGCGCGCCGCGATTTATAACTCGCGCGCGCATCCATTGCGCGCCTCTATCGTTAATTACGTTGTAATTGAGCGGAGGGCGTCCGGAGAGCCGGGGACGTGCTTTATTACGTATCCCGAGCGAGCTGACGCTTGACAGGCGAGAGGGGATCTTCTTCGGATTTTCTTTTATTTTTTTTTTTTTTTTAGCCTTCTTTCTGTGTAGCTTTTTATCGCGTTCTCTGCATGTGGGATTAAAAAATTTGATGGAATCTGTTAATTGAAAGTTTTCGTAAATGCCGCCGAGAGCCACGATCGGGCTGATTGATTGACTTGTTTGTTGTGCGCGGACGAGAGAAAAAAAGTTTCTTGGCTCTTCGAATAAAAGCGAAATAGAGGGAAGATCGGACGTTTTTCTTTTCTTTGGATTAACGTCAATCTTTTTGTTTTAAAAAGTTGCGAGATAATACCGATTCTTGAATTAGCTTCAGTAGAAAAATGCAGAGTTTGGCCAGACAACAATCTCTTACCTGACTTTCTTTACAAAAAGCTCGTCGGCAAATCCTAATGAACCAAAACGTCGAGAGAGGCCCGTAATTAAATCGCAATAGTCCCCCACGAAAAAGTCAATCGAGAGCCCCGAGCCCGTTTCCGCGGTCAAAGCGCGCCTCGCAAGTCCCCTTCTCGACGGCCAGAGTGCTCTCCATCACGCTCGCCGAAACGTCCCTTTCATCGCCGAGGCGCACTTGCGCAAGGCCGCGCGCGCGACTTGGACGCGGGCCCGTCTCTCCTCGCGCGCGCGTTAAGTAAACGAGAGTGAATTTACGATTTCGAGCTTGGTGTGTGTGTGTGTGTTTGCCTTCGACTCCGACGATCCGCCGTTATAAAGCATCGCGCGCGCGGCACGATTGAAGGCCCGCTTTGGCGCCGTTAATTCTCGCGCGCCGAGGGGCCCGCAGCTTCTCCTTCGTATTCTTGCGCAGCGGGACGCCGAGGACCGCCCACGCGGCCCGTGTCGCGTATATGTATAGCCGAGCGAGGCTTCTTTTTTTCTGGCGCGTCGGCGGTGGCTGAACGGAGGCGGGGCTGGATGATGAAGGGCTCGAGGAAAGGTGATTTGGGGACGGGGAATGGGTCGTATTTTATTAATAAGAGTAGTTTTTGCGGGTTTAAAGGGTGTTTAATCGCGCGAGATATTTTTTAGCAAAGCTATTAATTATAATAAAGCAAAATTTGATTAGTTAGGATTTAACGGCGCGTAGAAAACTATTCTGAATCATCGTCAAGCACCCAAGTGTTGTGGGGAAGTTTGTCGTTAAGCGTCCGCACGATTTCTCTCAGACCTTTGATGTCGGTTTTTCCGTCGCACTTGTAGAGTTTTAAGATGATCTGAAAATTATTGTGAAATTAGCATTTTATTAATCTATTGGATTAATTGCAAAATTTAGTTACCCGACAAGGACTGTCTGGATCTTTACGTCCATCGTCTTTTTCACATATTTCGTTATAATTTTCACACGTAATTCCTCCCTGAAATAAAAAATAATTTCAAGAAAAAATACTTAAATTATTTTTACAAATTTGTAATTACCTCTGCAATTTGCTTTTCAATATCTTTTTTAAATTCCGTAAGTTCAGCTTCCTACGTAGTTACAGTAAAAAATTTAATTTCAACCTTTATCTTTCCATTTTTTTTAAAACTCGTTTACTTACCGTAAGACTGTCAGCCTGATAGAAAATATACAAAGTTTTAATTTTTAAAATTATAGATGGAATTTTTCTCTTAAAAATGTATTTAAGGAAATAAGCTTTACTTACTGCGTTTTCTTCTCCTGACGAAATGTGTACGAGAACTAATAAACAGAATGCTTTTAAAATAATATTTTTGAACATTTTAACAGTTAACAATTCTAAAATCGATTAACTTAGTTCAACAGTTTTCAAACTCAACTGTACATTGCAGGAAGACCGACACCTTATGCGCAGAGCGGCTTTCCGAATTTCATGCAGATAAACATTTTACGGTTCAGAAACGTGAAATACGCAAATTTACGGTTAGATAAGAAACTACAATAATTACTACGAGTATTACGAACCGTCCATTGCACAGTCATGAATGACGCATTTACGCTTGGAAACAAAAACTAGCCTACATCCGATTACCCAATTTTTCTGCACCCAAAAACCACTCGATTTTGAAACATTCAACAAACTCCCTACTCCACAACAATCCATTTTCATACAATGAGAATTTCCAACGTTGCACAAAAAAAAGGCGCTCTAAAACTTACCGGAAGCGGCTCTCGGCCCCGGCCGATTCCCGCTTCGCGCGTCGAAAATCACGCGAGCGCATCGCGACAACCGATCATTACTTTAAGTAACAAGTGTCTCTCTCCTCGAGCGAGATCCCCCTGAAAAGCATCGGCGCCCGTCACGTGTCTTCCCGCGAATCTGCATATATCGGCCGTGTCCGAAAAAGCGCGAGTGCGCGCGCGTGTCTGAAAGTACGCGATTGCGCAAGAGGCGCGCGAGGAGGAACGGCGGCGCTCTCTTCCCCGAGTCAGTATAATCAGTCGGGAGAGCGAGCGATTTTTCTTCTGTCCCGCGACGTGGTGACTGAAGGAATCGCCGAGACGGATGGGGATAGCCTAGTTTTAGCGCGATTTTTATTCAATTATGCCATGGAGGCCGGTTTCAATTTGTTGTAAGAGTAAATCGAGCGATTCGTTTGCCGGGGGTATTTGTCAAGTCGCGACGTTGGCGTTTTAGAATAAATGCAGTGGCGCTCTTTGTTCTACTTTTATAATAAATTTGTCATTAACGGCGGTGTAATTCATTTTATGAGGCAACTCTAACTTATTGACCCTATTATTGGTAAAGGCGACAATAAATTTTATTGTTCCGATTTTACTCGAGGGAATTAATTAGTAATTAAGTTTTAAAAAGTTTTATATTTTGCATAAGAATTTCAGCATTAAAGAGTAATATACTTTAATATTTTTAGTACACACAATATTACAGAGATTTTTGAGGAGTTAATTAAATTTCCTGAAATAATATTCAGAAAAAAATTGTAAGTTTGGATATTTTTAGAAAGTTACGAAAGCTTTAATTAATACCGAAATTAACGATCTTCAAAACTTCAGGAAATCATAATCATAACATTTAAATTAAAATTAGTTCCAAACTTTAATTTTTTCTCGGCAAATATACAGTTTCTATAAAAATAACTGTACAATCACAGTGTGCGCCTCAACGTTAGGCAAAATCCCGGCACCCAGGAATTTTTCAATCTATCAATTCGCGGCGACGCCGTCATCGGTCGTCAGACTCGACGTCCGTCATGCCACGTATTAGCTTCGATCAATCGCATTCCGCAATTATCGAACATTACCGGCCTCGAGCCTCGTCTTTCCATCAATCAGCGCGAATCACTCGACCTGGCTCTTTTGTCGCGAAAGCGGTAAAATTATCAGGCCGGCAGCGCGATATCGCTCTCGGCGTCGATTCCGCTCTCGATTTCGACCCGCGCGGCGCGATGACGGCGGAGCAGGAACGAGCGGGCTTGTTTTCCTTAATGAGCCGAGAGCGATGCATCTGCGTCGCTTTACGCGCGAATTTCGCAATCCGCGGCTCGTGTGTGCGCGTGTGTGTCTGTGATTGGAGCTCGGCTTCTTCCCTGAAATTGAACTTTCTACGAGCGGCGCGCGCTGGCAATCAAATTCGCACAATTACGCGCGCTTTACGATGACAAATTAAGATGTAATATTGCTTCGTTTGATTTTATGTAACTCGCTTTCGGTAATTGCTCGCGCTATGCGAAGCTGTTGCTACTGCATCGTTATGGCGCGAGTGAAATATGTAAATGGTCGCTGAAAATAGTCAGTCTCCCGATACTCGGGAATTTCGGCGTGCTTTTTCTGCCTAAAATGTATTGAGAGCGCAAATTCACTTAAAATTAAGTGGTTGTAATTCAAATTCCTCGGGTCTACTGGATTCTGTAAATACGTTAATAGGTTTGGAGGATAGAATTGCGACCGCAGGAATTTGCAATATTTTTGATGTATGCTCAGGCTTGTAAACGCACGTTTTTTTGCTAATTTACGAATATGATTACCCTGACTGACGAGCTCTTCGTCCACGAGTTTATAGCTGGCTTGCAATTAAAAATTTACAGTATTCAACTATCAGAAAACCTTCAATCGACTATTCCTTCTTCATCTCTTTATCAAAATCACTTTTTCCGCTTCACTCGAAGCGTAAACCCCCTTTAACCCAAAACTCGCTCTCCCAAGAGTGCCCAAGCTTCCCATCGGCGGCATCGGATTCGCGCGACCGTACTTACCTCCGGGTCCGCGCGGGTGCAGTGTCATTGCGTGCACGAGGACGATAATTCTCGCAAGCCTATTAGCGAACGCGAGGCACTGCCGTTATTATTATAACAGTTGCGCGCCTGCCGCGAAGAGCCTCGTTAGAGTTGGCGCAACGGGCTTTACGCAAACGAGCGCTTCTTCTCGGGAGCGTCCAGCGGCGCATGGACGAGAGAGGTGGAGAGGTGTGCGCGGCGGCGGGTGGAAATTGGGCTGTTAGGCCGCCTCGGTACGGAAAATTTTTTAGGCCTTCGAGGGGTTGACCTTAGAAAGGTTCCCGTGAACTGTGCTGCTGCCATGGAGGTCGCTTTGTTCACACAATGCAAGTTTGCGGTGTTTGTTACAAATTATTTGGGAAAACTACTTTAAGGTCTTTAGATGGACTTATAAAGTTATTCTAACGTGGATCACTATTCAGCGTTTGGTCGTTTATAAAAAATTGGAATAAATTATAATAAAATAGTGATCTTGCATAATTGGAAACTTAGCAATAGAGCTGCTTTTATTTTGAACAATATTTGTTTGTTCTGCTCTAATTTCTCGCTTGCTATTATTACTTTTCTTATTAATTTCTTCCCAGTCAAATAAAAGCGAGTTGAACCTAAAATACAGCCCAAACTCGACTGCACTGCAAGATTCATCAGCGTTTCATCGCTCCACGAACATACCCATTAAAAATCATTAGACCAGCCTTCATTTTCATCAGCATTGTTCCGAAAAATCTCCATCTCACGCTCCAAGATACTAAAAGAACTGCTAACAAGGGCCTCACCAAAACGCTGCTCATTCCTAAGCGCGATTCAGACCTTCTCCACACCAGATAAACGCGTAATAAGCAGGTAAACACTCGCGTGCAAGCCGCGTATAAGCTTCTCTTCATTATCTCCTCTTTTGTTGTAGCCTCGCGGCGATCACTATCATTATCATCGCTACATTACTGTCTCATCCTTTAGCTCCTCGTACCGTTCCCGTGGCAATTTTTTTTTTTTTTTTTTCGAGCCCCGGCGCCGCTTTTGCTGAATTATTTATGGCATGTTAATACACTCGCGCCGTTTCGACTCGCCGCGGACTTGTTCTTCCCCCCTTTTTATTTCTCGCTTATGACGAGCGATGTGTCGAAAACGCCGGCCGAGTTGCCGCAATTTCGGCCTGGCAAAAAGTCCCATGGCGATGCTCCGATGAAAACATCAAGTTATATACCGAGAGGAGCGTTGCGATCGATTTGGCAAGAATTTCCGCGTGCGATGTTGGGAAAAATGCCGCTGCCGCTGCCGCTTGCTGGTTATGACGATCGCTGTTTCGAAATTGGCAGAGGAGCTTGTTTTCTCGGTTGTCTGCGAAGATTTAGGGAAAAGGGACAGTGGCTCTTTGGGTAAGAAACGTTAGACGAGTGATTTACAACGTTTGTAAACTGCTTCGCCAATTGATGCTTAAAAGTAATGTCATTGGAAATAAAGAATCCGCGTTTGACGTTAATGTTTAGCTATAAACTACTGGTCATTATGATTATTCATATGTTAAATACTACAGTAATGTAAATCGAAGATTTCATAAACGTTTCAGGCATTAAGATGGTTTTAATAAAGCAAAATATTTTAAACTTAAGAAAGTATTTTTTGAAGTGTGCAATTTGCACTTCATTTAAAACTTTCACTCTTCATTTAGCTTACTGATAAAATTTTTTTATAGTTGAAAATTATATTCCTTATTATGTACTAGTATTTTTATAATTTTACCTTAAAATTACTATACTTAAAATCAAATTAAGTTTCGCAAATGTCTACAAAGAATTTCAGAGAAGTGTAAAAAATTTCAATAAACGTAATATACAATTTACTACAATTTAACGGAAATCCGACACGTTGCAATTGCAATTACGAAATAGTTGTGTACTATCTTGTATCGGATAACTATTATTTAATGTTTCCTCTTTACGAGCAGTGAGCAAATTACTTTCGATATTGGGTATTGACCGTCTATGTATACACCTCTCGCAAAACGTCATAAAGATTTCATAAATTAAACAATTCCTTAATTAAAGTTCAAACTTTCTACACTTCCAGGAGCACCGACATCAAATTTAAAGCTGTGCTTATCGTCTCCATTAGCCCAAAACTGTCCGTCGACAAAGCACCGAGTACCAACAAGCGAAAACCCTTTGTTTCGGCGACCAATAAAAGCGGACCATCAATCAAAGCACAAAGGCATTAAGAAACAGATTCTTAGCCGGTAATTGGGTGAATAATTAGACCCGGCGGCGTTATACAATCGCGCCTAAACGCATTTTCCGCGCCGCGTACATCCACGTCGCGGCTCCCCGGGTAGTCTGCGCGTGCCGCCAATATAAATCAGTCGCGCGTCTCCCATTTGCGCAACGCGCCGCTCGATTTCATTGCCGGCTCGACATTACACTCCCTCGATAATCCAAGCGCCGGTATGCACAACTATTTCATGCACGGCGAATTTAATACCGCACGCAACGAGAGGAGAGGCTGACGGAGTAGTGCCATTATTCGCGCGCGCGTCCAGTCGCGCCGGGGATAATTAATTCCTTTTATATTGTACGACGACGCCGGAGTCGTTTGCCTTTTGTAATCGATGCCGGCGCGGCGCGCGGCGCGCGGTTATTTTCACAGCCGGCCGCGCGAATAATTGTGCGTGAAAATGGCTTGGACGGCTGCTGCGCTCCGGAGATGCATTCGACGCCAGTCGTTTGGGCTAAGTGGCCGTTGCTTTATTGCGCCTTTCCGAGAAAATCTTTGTAAAACTCGTACGTTTTTATGATTTTGATTTTCAAGCATTTAATAAGAAGTTCTTGATGGAAAATTTATGGATTACGTTTTTTTTTTTACAGGAGTCTGAAAGGGAACGAAAACGTTTAGATGAAATTGCAGGTGGCTCCGATTTGATGTTCGTACTTTGAAGTATAAAACGGCGAGCGGAACCTTTGTTGCACTTTGATTGCACTAATGTATTCGCAATCCTAGTAAATATGCCATCAAAATGTGGATCATTTTCTTGCGTAACTCTTTTTATTACCTCGTACAACTTTAATATTCGATCTATAACATTTTAGCAACTTGTGGAATAATGTACACCTTGAATTATGGTGAGATCATAAGCATTCTAAAAAGGTATAATCCACCTAACATTGTTTTTGTTCAATACGCCTTTAATTATTCCTGTGTATACTGAAAATTATTTACTTTCTCAGTCATTAAATTTTAAAATACTTCTGAATTACGTTTTTTTAATAAAAATATCATTTATTCACAATACTCAATTTGTTTTTTTTTTGTTTTTTTTTTTAAATTAATGGCGGTAAATACTAGGTCCGCGATTAGTATAAAGTAATAACGTTTTTATAACTCGTCGATTATAAGTTTATATCATAATTTTTATTATTAATGATATAATCACCAACACAAGTTTAATATGCAATAAAATAATAATGCAAGTTTTATATGACAAAAACATTGAATTAATATTATATTAGAAAATAAACATTTTAAATAAGTTATTATGAAAATTTTCTTCTGAAAACTGATCCAACATTAATTATTTCATTAAAAAAAAAACTTTTAAATGTACGCAATTAAAACTTTACTGACAATTTCATGATATTCCTGATGAAACATTCAGCGGAATCTTCAATAGAAGCCTTTTGTCGAGTGGCGCATTCAGTCAAAGTCCTCGCATTAATGTTAAGAAACGCATGAATAAAACTGGGATGAAAAAATTATGATTTTAATCCTTGTCTTTTGCGAACAAAGCTTCTTCCATCGGTAAGTAAAGTATGATAAGCAAAGTATGCGTCTTTTATAGCGAATCGTAAAGAATGTCTTTACACTCTTCCTTAAAAAAAATTAATAAATGCATTGGTAATTGATGTTTAGTCAAAACTATATTAATTATGTTTTATGTACGATTAGGAGTCATAAATCTTTTCATTGACTTTGATGTGGCCTTTGAACCCTTTACATTTATAGCGTGTCATTATCTTTCAAAAAATATTTATTACGGTTATAAAATGGGACAAAAAATTCCGTTGACATGTGCCGATTTGTATTAGTAAAAGGATATAAAAGGAGATATTTGAAAACAAATAACACGACGAGTTTTTTCTTTATTATCTTAAGTTTTATTGCCTTTTTCCCCATGACTGGTTAAAATCTATCACCAAGCCTGTCCTTAAATAAAGGTATCCTTAAATAAACCTTTCTCGCAAATATCAACCTTAAACTAAATCCATTATAAATTAAAACAATCAATCAGCCGGCAAAAAATAACTGAAAATAAATCAAATCCGAGCTGAAACCGAAAGCGGCGCTCCGCAGTGTCTGCCCTCGAAATGCGCCGTCTCCTTAAACAGCCGCCGCGTCGCAGCTCCACTTATCCAATCCTCTCGGCGCTATATTTATTAGAACCGCTCAATCGTCGGCTCCTTACGCATTATCGCGCGCGCGCTCGCGCCTCTTGCGCAAAAAAGCATATGCGACACGAGAGAGTTCCTCATAAAACGCCTTATAAGCCCCGGCTCCGATTGTCCGTAATTGGTATATGCGCGCGAATCGCGAGCCCGTTAAGATCGCGCCTGGCGGCGGAGGCGAAAAAAAGGAAACACAACGCTTTCGCGCGCCGCGCGGCCGCCTGTAAGTGATTTTCACGCGGCGGCTTGTACGTGTCGATGTCGACACGCTTCCCTTTGTCTCTCGGCTCCGTGCTCGCGCTGCGAGCGGGCTACTTTTCGTTAATTCCCCGCGATTACGAGGGTGCCGCGCGTTACTTCACGGTGCTTCTTTTTTTTCTCTCTGTTTATCGCTACTTTGTGCGCGCGCGCGCACGCCTTCTCACGCCGCGGTTCCGTAGAGATGAATTAGCTGCTCCGAGAGGTGTGAATAGTGGTTCAAGGTTCGGGACGTTCAGGGTTTCGACGAAATTTCATTCGCGAGAATTGGGGCTTTTATTGGGTTAAGTGGAAGATTACTTGTGATTGTGAATTTCAGGAAAATGTAGTTTTATTGTTTCGCGCGTAATCTTTTCCGAAACTGGTCGCGTGAATCATCGAAGGATAATTGTATTTATGAGAGGCCTCTCTTGTTACTCAATGCTTATGATTACTAAAAATTATAATAGCACAGTTGGAGCATTAACGGTGTTTCGAAGAATGTAAGAAAGTATTAGTTTTGATTATGATCCGCGTCGCAATTTTGTATTAGACGGGCAACTTTCCTTTTTCATTTTTATTAAAAGAACAAAGAAAACCTTAGAAAAGCAATCCTTGAAAAAATGCATTTGTACGAGACTGAAGATTATTGTGTTTTCCAAATAATTTCAGGATATTAATAACTCATCGTTGAAATTACAAACGTCTTCCTTGTACTACATCTGATTGCAAAAAGGACAGAAAGAAATCAATCATTATAGGAGTCAAGGCGAAGTAATAATCCCATTTAGGAAAAGCACCTGGTAAATCATGTACTACACGTTCTTATATAAAATCGTTACAAATCCGCAGTGCAGTTTTTCCGTCGGCTGCCTGCAGCCAACCAGTTATTCTAATTTTCGCGCAATCCGTCGAACGATTAAAATCAAGCTTCTGTTAAGGCCTACCGGTCCTTAATCAAGCCCCAATACCCGTCCGTTAATGTATCTCTAATGCACACATTGCGCGAGAGAGAGAGAGAGAGAGAGAGAGAGAGACAGCTTTCCCATCCAAATAGTATATCCCGGCTCGAAATTTTGCAACGACTTAGCCGGCCGTCGAATAAATTCTTCATAATCGGTAAACATTTACTTAGATTACTCGCGAACTATAACGCAAAAATTGTGCAACGCGCGCGGCTTTCGATCATCAACTTATAAAAAGCCCCCCCGACGACGCATGAATTATCATTTCGCAAGTCGCGGAGTCTGCAATGATAACTGAAATTGCGCCGCGGTTTCGGCCAAAGTCCGCTAATCGAGCGAAATTAAAACAATTTAACGACTCTCTCGCTGGAAAATCCATCATTCCGCGTTGAAAAAAGTCCGCGTTATAATATTCCGCAACGTGTACATATACACACATATATATATATATATATACGCGCGAGTTACCTAACGGCCGAAGATGTTCGCGTTATGACATTGGATCGCGTGTAATTTTCGCCGGCCTCTCCGCGATCACTTTCCTTTCCTGATACGCGCGCGAGTGCAGAATCATTATAATCGCCGGCAACAAACGCCAGAGGAGGGAGAAAGAGAGAGAGAGAGAGAAAGAGTGAGGAGACGCGCGTAATTATCGTCGCGGCGAGTGTCGAGTTTGTGTGGGTAAATATTTGTACCTGCTTATGGCGAGCGCATGAAGATGTGGGATCGAAAACGAGGTCTTTTTTTCTCGAATTCTTTGGGTGAATGGCTTCCAATTGATTTAGTAAGGATGACGCTTCCTGTTTTGGAGATTTCCCTGTGTGCGGCGTTTGGCTCGTTATGTAAATGATTGGAATGCAATTATATGAGTGTAATAAAGTAAATGATTTTTTTGGAAGATTTATAGTTAGGAGAATTTTTATGAATTAATCAAATTTACTGATTTAATAGCGGCTGAAATTTATTGGACGGATGAGTATTTAGAAATCTCACACAACTGTAATTTATGAAATATATTTTTTTTATAACTGTTAAGCAATAAATATAAACAAGTTGCATATAATACTTTTATATGTATTCTTCAGTCAGGACGATGCATTGTAGTCGTCATACTTGTTAATGTCAAAGGAACTTGCGCAATTATTATACATTGAAATACCAAAAAGCATTTTTTTTTTCTAGATAAATATTGTTTAATAAACATAAATTTGGTTGCAATAATTCAGACGTTTCCACTTGGTTTGATTTTCATGTAATTGCACGATTGCAATTTGCATAAATAGTGGATGCGAGTTTCATATAAAACCCAAAGACGTTGATGGGTAATTTGTTTACCCGCAGAAGCATAATATTCAATTTTCGGATAACTCAAGAGACTTTATAAGTGATATGTCTTGCTACTTTGAAAACGCTAAATAAATACCATTTCGCATTCAACACCTACTTCAAGACAGTCATTTTCTTTCAATATTTCCTTTGAAGGCTTTATAAATAATTCGCTAAATTAATCCTAACGATTATCCACCTGAAATCATTCAACCAAAAAAGTCACCAATAATTTCCACCTCGATGATTCGATACATAATTGAACGCTGAACTTGAAATATACAAGTAGCTTCGCTGCCCGGTTAATTAAACAGAAATTGACCAGCGCGGCAGAAATTATTTGGGCCTCTCTGGCGAATTAACCCGACGATCCCACGGGGAGGGATCCCAATCTGCACTTGAGCGGGCCAATCGGATTAACAGCTTTATCTGATATAAGGTAGACGATTAGTGGCGAGAAGTACAGAGTGGCCGCAAGCTTTGTGCCCGAGCCAAAGTGCCTTGACTTATTTATCATGCAGCGATGCCGGCTGCTATTTGCAGAGACCGCAGACTCCCTGTAATCGTTGATGGGATTTTTATGTGTATTGGCTGCAGGATCTGTATTGGTTATGCGTTGTTGCCGAATATTACGAGCGCTTGTGAGGGTCGGCCTTGACGATATGGTTATTTAAGGGGGTTTGGGGTTCAAAATTTTGTCGGATAAGATTAAAATAATTGATGTCGTAGTAAGTAAATTTGATTCAGCGTCAATTCGTTAGCGGCCTTCGGTAAAAATGCAGTCTTGCATGTGTTGAAATATAGGTAAATTTATGTTTCCTAACGAAGTGCGATGTACAGAAAAGAATGCGCCGAGTACAGAAGTGCATTGAGAAAAGAGCCGAGTTGCAATTCGGCAACTCAGCTGATATATAAGGAAGCGCTTATTAACTCTGTGTTCTGTTCTGCGCTGATCCGCGAGTGTAAGATTATATTGTTATAATAAACATTAAAATATTTTTCCTATAATTTACTCACAATTTCTACCATATCTTAACAGCATGACATTTAGTTTATCCAGGGATTCAAAGGCTTGAAATACTTATCTAATGCATGCTCGCAGAAAATAATTAACCCGGGAATCGATTTAAATAAAAATTCAAAGCAAGTCCTGTTATCTTCCTCGTTGAGTGATTCTTAATTTTGTTTTCAATATAAAAACAAGCAAACTTTCTTGATGCAACATATTTATAATTAAGAATTTTGTGTAATCAAACATTTTTTAAAGACGTATAACTTTTTTAAAATGACTTTATTGCTCGCGGTTACTTAAGAGATCCGTTTATCTTAATTTGCAAATTTTTTTAAAACTTCTTAAACTAACTTGATCGATGTACGTGTTTAACTATTCACAACGATGACTTAATCTTATCTTTCATCATCGGCTTGTAATAAGCCGCGATAAAATTTATATCACAACGTTGGCATCCAAACTATCAGTTACTCGGGACGAGCTCCGTGATTATCTAGGCACCTCACGCGTCTCAGATTAAAACACGAGTAAACGATTCTCTTTATAAATAACGCCTCTGTTAACGCAATAATTGTAACGAAGCAGATAAATGAGATTGCCCTTAATGCTCGTTCATTGCGCTAATAGCTAATCGATTTGAATATCTGAACTATTCAATGTCCTCTATAAGATCGATGCACACGCAAAAACAATAAATATTGTGGAGGTACGCGTGATGGAATATCATTTACTAATTATATGATATTAAATCAATTTCAAACAATTTTGTTCATCCATTACTGCGCATTAAACAGCTTTTTTCTTATAAAATTTTTGTTTATTATAACGTACAAAGGCTCACGTCCAATCTTCAAGAAGATTTACAGCTCCGAACATTATTATTTTCCCGCTTAAAAGCCTCTCCACTTCCACGCGAAAGCGCAACTGCGCGCTCCTAAAAATTCGCGCTCAAAGCAAATCCACCTTTATATATAAAACAAAGCCACAGAATTTCTCAAGAGCCATCGAAGATTCGCACTCTCGGAGATCCAGGGAAAACTGTCCATTCCTCATGCCGGCCGTAAGCGCTCGTTCCGCGTATATACACGCACACAATACATCAAGAATGACAAACGCTCTCGGCGTCCGCTTCATTAAAAGCTCCCGGCGCTCGGGATCGAGCATAATTTTCCCCCGGCGACGTCTACGAGCCGCGGCTGCGCGCGGGCGTTAAGCTCGCGATGGGAGTCGCGTCGCTTAATGAGCCATTAGAATAAATTGCGAGCGAGCGAGCCGAGAGCGAGTGCGGTTGATAATCGAATGGCCGTTCCGAGCGCGACGTTACAAAGTGCGTGCGGTAATTGACTTTGCGCGCGCCGCCGCCGCCGCCGCCGCTAGAAACGGGGATTGATTGATTTGGCTTTTGTTGCGGCGGCCGCGAGTTGCGAGAACGCGATTTATTAACGCGCGCTAAGAGCTGGCATTTTCGAGCCGGGATTGTGGGATGGAGCGCGTCGAGTGATAAGTGATAGGGTTCATTGCCAGGTGAATCGGGAGTATTTAGCGCTTGTCTTTGTTACCCGCCGTTTGTTTCTGCTTTTTAAATTATCAGTAGCGGTTGCGTATACTTTTGTTAAAGCTGAACTTTTGCCGCTGGAATTGTTAAAATAACATTGAGATTTAAGAATATGCAATATCAAATAAAAAGCACCGAACGATAATGCGAGCCTCTTTCACCTGGAAACAATGCGAAACTCGGTTAAAAAATGCTGGAATAATCCACCGATAGTTTCGCAACGTTTATAGATGCCCTCGAAGACAAGTGCGAGTGGTGTCTTCTGCCGTTCCTAAGCGCCTTTACCTCTGCATCTCCGATTCGATTATTGACAAACGCGTGATCGCGAGATTTACCGATTTAACAGCTCGCTCGAGTCGGTAAATCTCGCGCGTCGCGGCAACGAGCGTCACTCTCCGGCGATTGACGCTCCGCTTCGCTCTCTCTCTCTCGCGATAATCTCATTTGAATTTGAAATGCGCCAGCGGATGCAAAGGAAAAGCTTCGGATATACGGAACGTGAGAATCGGAAAAGAGTATATACGCAATCCGATCCGGGACGGCATTGTCCTTCAAAATTGATTTTTATTTTTCCTCGGTAAAGTCGTGCCTTGAAAGATTTCAATTTTTAAAGTAACCATCTCCGAAGCCTGAACAAACGAATGATTAGCCGAGAACCGTAACGAGACCGAGGCGCCGGTACTCCGTAAAAAGCACTTCCTCAAATCTGTTCCCACACCGCGCTTCTGCGCTCAACCCCGTCTGCCTCTTGTCGGAAACGGCTTCAGCTCGGCTGCTGCCCCCCCAGTCGTTCGGCCTGCACGATCGGTTAATTTTTCTCGTTACCCCCCGGCATCCGATTCGATTGCCGTCCGTCTTCGTCGGCAAATACGAGCGTTATCTCGGCGGCCGGTCGACAGGTGCGCTCCGGAATTTTGTCGATTTCGCCGTCACGGGGGGAGGTTACGTATTGTGCAGATCGGCGCGGTGCTTGGGGGGGCAGGCTGCGGGGGCGCGTGGCTGCAATTTATCGCGATCCGATTGTGAAAGCGCCGCGCGATATATATATATATATACGGAAGTGGCCCGCGCGCGGGGCCTCTGACGGACGTCGTCGATAGCGCGGCGAGAAATCGCGGCCATGGGAAGCTGCCGAGAGCGGCGAGGATCCGCCGAGGAGATCCGCCGCCGAGCTTCGTGCTTATTACGTCTTATTGGGATAGGATTTTTTTTCGAGGTAACTACAGGCGACGGTGATGGGGATTCGGTGGTTCAAGTTTTACGGGGCGGCGAGCGCTGCTGAGTGTCGAGCTTTCGAATTCGGTGAATTGGGAATTTATTGCGGGTGTTTGATTATTTAACGACGGATAGAATGCCGATTATGTGAGTGTACGAAAAATTTAATAATTATATACTAGTCATGCATCGAATTGTTGCAGTTCAATAAAATTAGCAATTTGAATTTTTGTCTAAAACATTTCAATGATTTATTCCGTGTTCAAATAGAAGCGCATAAATGCCGTTCCAGAATTTCAACAATAGCATATTTTTCTTTCCAATCTTTTTCGCGTTTATCCAGATTTCTTTCGGTGCTTTATTATCTCATTTTCTGCAATACTTAATTACCAAACTCATTATACTTACTGTTTATTGCCCTGTGAATAATGAAATGTACTTGTAGAAAATAATTGGCAGATGTCAGTTATTCGTCAAGATCATTAAAATCAATCTTGTTCTAACCAGGTGCATATTATGGCAACAGAAATTAATGACTTATTCCTCCTCATCATCGCTTTCAGCGAAGACAATCAAGCATAAAATATTTTTTAAAGGCAATTTTCATGTAAGTTATACTAATCCTATTGCTTTTAATTTTTTTAACCTACCTTTCGCCATGATTTCACCAACCTGCGTTACTTTCCAAAACGCTGTATTTTATTAATTTATCAAGCCCAAAGTATAATAAAATATAAAGTCTTATTAATTTACCCCGTAATATTTACATGCTTTAGAGGTCGCTCTTTAAAAAGGCTTATTTGGAATCACAGAATTAGATACAGCTCTAAAGCGCAGCACGCTTTCCCACAAATTTCATTCATTCGTGCAACACCGTGACGTAAGTAAAGCGGTACTTCGTGCGCTATCTCCTACCAGCCTGTTCAGTGCCGATATTAAATCTGTTAAAGGCCACCGGCAAAACTTCCAAGAGCAAGCCGAGCATATCGCAGCGAGTATTTTTTTTTTCGAACGAAGCGTAAACTTCTCAGCCAGACCTTTGCTCCCAAGCTTCAATTATTCCCATTGACAACGAAACTTTGCAAAATCGCAGCGCGAAAATCATCCTCAAATTTCCCAACTCTTCCTCCTCCTCGCGCGAGACAAAAACTCGCGTTCTAAAGGCATTCTTACATAAACCCCCGCATGGCGCAGGCACCAGTTTCATAAATCTAACGGGGCACGCAGCCACCATACATCTCGCCGAGCGTTTCAAAAGCTTCGTTAGCGGCCGAGAGCCGCGCTCACGAGCCGCGACGTCGCGTTTCCCTGGAAAAGCGCTCGAAAACGACGATATAACATACGGAAACCTGCCCCGGGGGCCGGGACTCCTCGCGGAGACGATTCGGCGCTGGCGACGGTCATTCCGGCGGACGATAATCGCGGAAGGAGGCCCCCCCCCCCCCCCCCCCCC
>UCOM01001594.1:0-38423 GCA_900474385.1 Ormyrus pomaceus
AAAAACTGAATATATATATATATTATTTTTATTAACATTACTTAATAATTTTAAGTCCTCTCTTATTACTGTATATATGTAGATGTGTGTATGTTTATGTCTCGTTTATCGTTCCCAACCCTTCTCCGCGATTTTCGATTGTAACACTCTTGCTTTCTATCTCAAATGTATCTTTTCGCTATTTTGCATGGATGCATGCGCTATACAATTTGGACTATTCTGCTCTTGCGTCAACATTCTCACTCACTCATGCACGCATTTTCAGCCTCTTCTCTCTTTCGTTCCGACGTCGTATTTCTCCTTTCTCTTTTTTCACTTGGTTACGGCCATTTTTTTCTTTCCTGCTTTTCCTTGTTACCAATAAAACTCTATGCGTTATATCTCGTCTGCGCACAATCAACAAATCGCCGTCACTTCCGGTGTAAGAAGCTTCTTCGAAAAGATTTTCCCACAGGAAAACGAGCTTCTCCTGCGTTTGTCTGTTCTTTTTTACTTTGACGACAAGTCCTTTTATCTTGCTTCTCTAATTCTTAAGACTTTGTTGGTTTTTCCATTTTCTTGTATGTTGTTTGATAGTTGTTTTACTGCGTACGATTTTTACCTTGCCTTTTCGTTCCCCATAACCGTCTCCGTGCGTTGAATACCAAGTCCCGTGATTGGCTTCTCGCGACTTATATGTGTATAATTTTTTTTAATTAATCGCGAGCAGGTGCTCTTGCGTTGCTTGAATTATAATGCCGTTAGTCGACCGTGCTGCGCTCTGCCCTCTCGTCCATCCTGCAAAATAGTGGCAATATTTTTGCTTTATCTCTAATAATAATTTTATTTTGTAAATATAACGTTTTGGTAAGAAGTTACAAAGCAATACACACTGTATAATGTATTCAGAATTTTTTAAATCTGTTCTTTAAATATATCGAATAGTGAGTAAATTTTATTGCAGTAAAACCACAATGAGTCGATTTAGGAAAAAATATGATAAGATAATTTTTCATTAGCATATCTATGTGATTTAAATTATCATCATTTTATTTACAGTATTGGCGAGAATTCTTAAAAAAGGTAATAAAAATATAACTTGAAGGTAATTAAACTATTCTGACTTTTCAATCAAGAAAAGATAGTTTTTTTAAACAACAACGTACCTGATGTTTGGTCTCAATAACGTTCAATGGTAGCCGTTAGTGAATGCCGCTGGTATCAGAGGACCCTATAATACCACATTAAGATATAAATAAATACTTTGTGGAATATTTAAAAAGATAAAAATGATAATAGGCAAGGGCAAAAATGGAACTAACCCTTTTAAAGAGGATAAATATAAGATATGTGAAGAGGATAAGTGTAAGATGTGTTGCGTCAGATGGTATGTGTAGTAAAATATTCAAACGATGAAAGACGATTCTATAGTTAACATTCTCACAATCGGGATAATTACAATAACACACGTCTTTAGTTTTAGCTTTAAATAACTTATGTAAAAATATTTTTACTTAAAAAGTCGCCTTTATGTATGTATCTGATATCTGATTGCAGTTAGACTCTAATCTTTCTTGGAACGTAATTTCTCTCTATTACGGAATTCTTTCTTTGATTTTAATCTTTAAAAGAGAGATAAAGGAAAAAGCAGAAAAGTTTCCTTCGATAAATTCCCGTAAGGTTAAAAGAGCAAGTCCCAATATTACATCAGCTGTATGCGGGGGAAGAGGAAGAGTGGATAGACACGAGACTACTCGTGACTAATGGAAGTGCAGCTCCGTTGACAGTCGAATGATTCGTCAATGAAGCGCACGAGAGGCATCAACAGGGCACACCCCTTGGGGCTGCTATTCTTTCTCACTCACTCTCTCATTCTGCCTTTCGCTCCTGCTATCTGGGGTGGAGTTCGAGGGGCGTTAGCGTGCAGGAATTACAAAATCAAAATTGTTCTCTGAGCGTAATATTTAGAGTATTTTAATATGCGCAGTGAATTAGTTATTTCTTGCACTGAAAGAAAAGATGTAGTAAAAATGATTATACTGTCTCGCGAAGCAACCACAGGCTTCCAAAACGAAAAAAATTATTATACTTTATAGAAAATTTTACTGAAAATATTGGAAAATTTTCTAAAAGTAAAAGTATAGTAAAATTTCTTACAAAGTATAGTAATTTTTTGGTTTTGACAGTCTGCGGTGGTTTTACTAAACAGTATGGTAATTTTTACATAACTATTTGCAATTTTTACCATATCTCTCTGTTGGTGTGCTTTCGTTCAAATCGATGCGAGAGTAAGATTTTTTAGCCATCGTTTTTGTCAATTTAGACTTTTATGAAACATGAAATTAAACCTTAGAGCTTGAAAAGAATTTTCACTTTAATCGGAAGAAGCATCCATTCTTCGCCAACAAAATAAAATAAATGGACAAATAATATTTATTATTAAAGGTGAGAATGGGTAAACTTACGGGACTGTAATTGAGCGGAGCTCGAGAGACAGCAATCGCGGGAAACGCGGTGGTGGGTGGTTGCGGGCTCGCGGCCGCCTGGACATAGCTGGCCACCGAGTCTGCTGCTGCTGCTGCCGCCGCTGCGGCGGCGCTCGAACTGTACATGTCAATGGGTCCTGGCGAATTAGCAGCCGGGAATGAGCGGCCCTGGGGCCCACCGTGACCTCCGGCTCCATGTGGCGACGCCGGTGGGAAACCAGCCTGTGCTGCCGCCTGGTAGTTGTTCATCACTGCAAACGAAATCGTTTCTTTTAGAATTTTCGTACTCTCAATCGAACTTTCTCTGATTAATCTAATAATCTTAAGAGTAGCTATCTTAGGACTATTTTTCTAATTTTATTTTCCTAAATCACTGAGAGGGATTTTTTAAAGCTTAGGCGTGGTTCTCATTCATTGTGTTACGATTTTTTATCTCGGCATTGAGTTTTATACCACTATTGGTAGGGCTGTCATCTCTAATCTACTATTCAATCGTAAAACCTTTTTTAAAGCAATCAACTAATATCCTATATATGTAATGTAATAGATGATCTAGATCATTTTGTACAATAGTTTAACTATTTATCTAAAGTTAACCCTTTAAGATCTGATTCATTAACCCATTATTAGTACCTGTACATGTATAACCAATTAAATTTTTTTCTTATCTACGTGATTTAATAAAATAAGAATTTGATAAACTGGCGTCTGTTTTTTATTATTACACGTAGCGTCAATTATTCACTTCACTTATAGAAAAACGCTCTTTGATCCTTTACGATGCGAGTATTGAATATATAGCTATAAATCGCAGACAATTCGAAAATGCAGTTTTCGATGAATTTTCACGATATCCTAGACGTAATAGTGCGAGTTTTTCCACAAAGGCAACATGCGAATCTTTTGTGTATAGCCTATCTCTCCCATTCTCTATTGATATTTGACCAGTGTTCAATATGCAACGTCCGAAAGTGCCAATTTTAGTACAAATAATACTGATTGAAAATATTGTGCAGAGGAAGGGAAAAACATTTATTTATATAATGTGCGAAGTTGAAAGGGATTATGAAATGTTTCGTTATTAAACATAGGAACGAAAAAGACTTTTAAAGATTAGTGAATGAAAACGAGGTCAACATCACAAACCAGCATTCCTTAATCTGTGCAAGTGAGTATGTTTTGATGAATAGAGGTTATCGATTACGTGCCATTATTAAATTCCATATATGTATATATCATTGTGAATATGAAAATTGTATAGTTACGTATATGCTTAATGTAAACGTAAATGATTCAGTATTGAATTTTGTAGTACTTTGTTTCAAGTACATAATTATTCCATTTGAACTTTGTTCTAGAAGTAGTGTATTAATTTACGAAACAAATCATCTTCTGGAAGGATTGTACATTAATTGTAAGCTCAAATAGAACTTTAAGGAAATCCTTCTGAAGCAAAATTTTTCAATCCAGTAAAAAGAGAAATCCAAGGCCTTGCATTACGGGCGTCTTCGTAACCAATGGCCCGAGAATGGGGCGAATAAATAGGAAAAATCGAGAAAAATATCTACACCTCGCGAGTATGGACACTCGATAGCAGACACAACGCTAGCTTGCACAAAAGGAAAATAAAAAGGTGGAGGAGGAGCCGGACGAGTCTGTCCCTGTACATAGAGTGGGAGGGATAAAGCTTACGATCGATGGCAAACCGATCGCTCGCTTGACTTCGTCTACAATCTAAAAACCCATTCGACTTTTAAACTCTTGGACAATGCTGGAGCCGGTTACAAAGTTTTCTGCCAATGCTGGGAGAGAAAGGGAGAGGGAGACAGCCGACAGGAGGGCAAGCAAAGTCTCGCCTGAGAATAGCGAAGGTGGCGTAGCGCGATTCAAAAGTTTGATTTATTTGAGAGGAGATTGCGAATGGCATGGGAAAGTCGAAGGGATAAAGGGGCGAAGAAGACCACGGATAGAGAGGAAGCTGGGGCGGAAGAGTGAGAGGCTTTATCGAAGAGCTTGTGGCGAAGGCGCTTCGCGATGTCTCACATGAATCTACTATTGGAGTTTCGCTTTAGCTTGGAAGCTCTTTTTTTAGCCAAATCGAACGCTTTTGGCCCAGTCGTAAATAATGCAGATACTTAAATCGATATGGTTGTCAAGGCTTAATAAGCATTGGTACCGATTCGGATTTCATGCAAAGGTTTCACTTATGACTGTAATGAATGGATAATGAATGGATAGGTTTTGTGTAATTTTTAATATAATTTTTGGTTCATTCAGTTATCAATCAAATCTTTGATGTAAAACTTATTAAATGAAAAAATTTCGTTGAGTAATCGTGCAAAACGTGAACTAAATGCACTACAATAGGATATTTAATTAGTCAATTCATCAGTTTTTTGCAGCGATCACACAAGTCACATGTAAAAGAGAGAATGAACGTACCAGAAAGAGCTTGCGTGAGCAAAGGTGTGTTGTTGTTCGGGGTCAGTTGTCCATTGGTAAGATCCACTGAAACACAAAACTCTGATCACAATTGTTTTCCGACTGAGCATCTTGCTCTGCCCCGAATAATTGCATTTTACTCTTTATCTCCCAAAAAACTTTTTTGAATGAAGGTATTGTTAAAACTCAAAGAAAGAAAAAAGTTGTCAGTGACGAAATTAAATTAAACGAAATAGAGGCAGAAGAATATTAATGAAAAAAAAAAAAAAAAAAAAAACGAAAAGGTACATTCACAGTAGTCCAATGTGTTGCAGATGAGTGTGTGGTAAGGTTAACCTACGATGCAGATGTCTTATAAAGCTCGATGAATGTCACGTGAAGCTCAGTTAAATTTCTCCACTAGTATTAGTTACAAATCTACGAGTACGATTGATCTATGAGGTAGTAACAGTTCAACGTGCGCCAAATCGTGTTATAAATCTCTAGTCACGAAATCAAAGAACCATCGCGTTTTCGACGCGCGCGGTGGTCGATGGGCAGGGTTAATCGGTGATATCGATTATTACTGCATAACAGGCACATAAATGTCTACGAATATTATGGTATGTATGTATATCGTGCTGTTCGCAAGTGATTGGATGATTTGACAGCCTTCATACGTTTCTTCCGAGGCCCAGTACGTTGGATTTGGCACATTGATGACTCGGAATATGCGCGAGGTTCACTTCCGCTCCCGTGGTAGCACATCGTCAGTACTCCTAATATAATTAAAGAATAATACTAATGATAACATACGAAATAAAACAAACTTAAAATTCAGCGGCTAAATTAAATATACTTGGGTTGAAACTGAAAAAAAGTGGAAGGTAATATGAAATATTAAATTTTCGCAATTAGGTAAAAATCAAACCTAAGCTTCTAAACAAGTGCAGAAAGAAAGTCTTTCATACTGTTGAGCGAAGTAATAATGAGGTTACAGTTATAGAACGACATGGTGAAAGAAACTTAAATTATAAGCAAGCAAAGAATTCATAATTGGACTGAGAATATAACAGTGTGCATAATAGAGGAACTAATCAAACGTATTTAATGTCGAATCTGAGCTTCAACCACAGAGTTCGGAAGTTCTAAAAATCAAATCGCGAACGCATCCCATAAAGCCCGTCGTAAAAGCCGGCGAAAATCGGTGCAATGAAAAGCATCGAAACCGGATGGTTAAACGACCGGTTGCATAATTTATGTACTGAATTCCCTCCACATACATGGCCGAGGGAGAGAGAATCGGGACAGTATTATGGCTGCGCGCCTCGTAATTTGGCGGATCGAGCATTGATTCGAGCACATATATCTATCAGAACACTTAACGGAGAGAGTGACTTGTCTCTCAATGCGCGGAAATTCGAAATCGAATGTCGCGGCAATCCTACAGCTATAGCGGCAGAAATTTCAATACAGGCTTCCCGGCTCGATGAACGAAGTGTCATCGTCCGCGAGGGGAGGGGAGTGCCGGTGTCACGTTCCGGGCCTGACGATGACAATCGGCGATAAATAGACTATAATACGATTCTCCTGCTACGGGCACGGTCGTACCGACTTCTTTTGCGATTTCTCTTTATTTGTGTTTGTTTGATTTGACAGGTGCCCGTACGAGCAGCTGGAAATATTTCGCACTTCTGGGCGAGCACCTGAAACAATGAAGCCAAAGGGATAATTGATTTCGGGCAAATAAACACTACTTCAAGAAGGGATTCGTTGCTATTATAGATTTACGATAATGGTAAAGAAGTTTCAACTATAATGTCTTACTCAGCTGAGTAGGGAACATGGATAACAGATATTGGAAGATTCATTTTTGAGTTTTTAGGTGCATATTTATGAGAGGATTGTATATTCTGTTGCTTTGTAAATAAAAAATTCCGTAGATATTTAAACACTTTTTACTCAATTAGTCTTATGGATCGCTTTTACATCGAGTCTACAAATAACACATTCGGTGACCAATCTCTCAAAACTTGAATTGACAGGAGGAATGCCAGCCTAGAAAATTACTTTATCTCGGCGACATCGCGTAAGTAAAACCGGCGAATATGCCGATTTGGTGTAGGGCAACTTTGGTATTTTTGTGCCGATTCGCGTTACTACTAAAGAAGGAAGGGAGAAAGACAAGAAAGAAGTTAGACACGAGAAAAGCTGTTTATACGTACATGGAAGGAGAGAGATGTAGGGCAAGAGTTCATCTATTTTGAGTGCGCATTGGCTCTCTCTCTCTCTCTCTCTCTATACCTCCACCTCGCGACTGACGTAAAAGCGATCGAGACACCGGATAAGGACGGGCACAAATATTCGCAAAATCCTGTGAAATAAGGCTGGGCGCCCCCCCTCTCCCCTCCTCTCTCTCTCTCTCTCTCTCTCTCTCTCTCCTCTATTCGCTTACTTTACACACCTATAGCGCGAATATTCTTATCCGAAAATCTCCGAGGACATGCCGATGCAGTCAGTAAGTTCCCCGAATTCGCGAAACCCTTGATCTTTCGAGCCTCGATTACGCTGTGGCGGCTGCCGAAAGAAATTTTTCCTTTACGGCAATGTCAGTCGGCGGTTTCTGTCTGCTAGTGCTTCAGTACTTTTCCGGTGGAATATCGAGCATGTGAATCGACGTAGTTCCCGCGTTGCTCATATTTTCTTTTACCGTTTCGAAAAGGTTGTTAAATTGCATTGATAAAGGGTCTTTTGCACACTTTTGAACGAGCGATTGGCAAAGGAGAACTTTAAAACTTTGTTTTAAAATTGACTTAATTTAATTCTGTAAAGACAAGTAATATTATTTGATACTTTCAAATTTAAATAAACGGAATAAATAACTGTAAAATGTAATAATAATATAAGTATATTAATCAAAAAAGCACTAAAGTGCATTTATGTATAAACAACTTATTTGGTTCTTAACTAGAGAAGTAAAACAACACATTGGACTGTGATTCGGCGAACATTTCCAAATATCATTAAATAAAAAATGTCAGTTTAGTTAGTATTGACACTCAAAATTTATAAATAATAAATTTTATAAAAAAACATGTATAATAAATAAAAGAAATCAATCAAATTAATTATTACCTAAAAATTATGCTACGCACTCACACTCACACGCAGCATGTATATTAATCAACGTATTACGTAATTATTGTTAGGTATAGGTCTATGCTACACGTTAATCTCAAGATGATAAATATCCATCTTCTAATCTAATTATTTCACTAGCGCTATTCAATGTAATATCAACAGCGAAATCTTATTAATCTTAAAACAAATTATTTAATACCTTACTATGCCTATGTATTATTAATAAAACATAAGTATGGACTATTCTTTATATAATAGTTAGGTACTTAAACGTATAAATATCGAAACTTATCAAATCTTATTATGTACAATTAGTTTGCAAAAAGTACACACACGACACTCATAGTAATAAGACATATTATTCGTGTTAAGTATCGTAACTATCTACATTATAATATAAATATAATCTATTCTACGAAAAAAAAGAAACAGAAAAATAATCTATGTTTCTAAACGCCACTATAAACTCCACAACATCGCCAGTTTAGCAGAGTACTCATATTTACTCGTAATTGTCTGGCGAAGTCGTGCTTATTACTAACGAAGTTATTACTAACGCGCCATTGCTAATGTGGCGCTCTGGTACTACTGCTTATTTTATATTAATTTCTAATAATAATGATATTAAACATGATGTAATATGGAAAAAACATGTTACGAATATGTGTCAATTGGTTACCTAAAGACGTTGATACATACTTTACGGATTACGGATTATCTGCGTTACACTATAACCTAACTTCTCTAAGTTAACTGCTCGTGTACACTTTTATAACAGGTTAGTGAAACAACAATCAGTAAAAGAGTGTATCTGTAATAAATAAGATTACGAACTACTTTCGCGTACTAATGTAAAATAGTCTATTTAGCTTCGTAGATGTAAATAATGATATAATAATTGTAACCGACCTTCTACACCGAACTACGAACTCCGTCTCTCCGCAGGACGATTCCAGAGATATCAAGCAGGGGAAACTTAGGCAGTGGGTGAAAGGTATACGGATACATACACACCAGATCTACAATTGCTTTGTTACTCAGGCTTTGTGGCAGACATTTGAAATTATGCAATGTTAGCGTGTGCTCAATTGAATGCACAATATGTAATTACTTATCAAATTTTCAAATTAATTGGTAGTCTGAAATGCAATAACAATACTTCAAAATACAAAGTGATTCTACTTGATGAATTTATGAGATTGTTAGTAATACCAACTGACAAAGCAAAAAATGCTCGCGTGTGATGCAAGTTGCGTCGAAATTAGGTATTTTAAAATTATTTGCTGTAATTTTTCAAACCACTTTTAAAAATTATGTACTTTTCATTAGTTATATTAGAGATCGTTTAATATCTCGTTAAATCGTCCCGCGGATGGAATACTATAGTCTATATGTGTATATAGATAAATAAACACAGTGTACACGACGTCGTTTCTAAGAGACAGTAGGTTTAGGTAGATGGTAGATTACTCGCCCCAAGATGAAACAGCTTCTTCGTGCGGTAGTCTTCGTCCTCCCACAAGGCCTAAGAGTTTCCCAGTAGAATGCATCTCTTCCTTATTTACTAGACTTAAGGTAGTCTTTTTGCTTTTTTGTTTGTTTTGTTTAAAGGGAATTAGGAAAACATAGAGAAGATAGTGACCCATAGCCTTCATGAAACGAATTTCATGGTCATCCCTTGGAGTCATACGCGAAATTATCCTTTACTGAAGATTTCACTGGGCTAAGGTCAGTATCGCCGTTTCTCAGAAGAAAATTCACAAGTTGGGTAATGAAGATTAAAATTATGATAAAAATAAATTAATAAGTAACATAAAAATCTATAGGAAAAAATAAAAGTTTAAATGAAACGATTTTGATCGAAAAACATTTTCATTTTACATCTGGCTATGGGTCCAATTTGCGTAAAGATTTACAATTGAAAGAGTCAGTTTTCACTAGAAATATTCAGTTATAAAGATCATGCTTTTTTCGACATTTGAGATATACTAATTATTATAAAGCTAAAAAATTTAAGTAAATCTAACAGAGTACTCCATGTTTTATTTAAATGTAAAAATTAATTCAATTAATAGATTTCGGATTTTTATTTGTGGATCTTACTTTATTAACGATTAACGATAAAGATTATTCATCTACTTTAATAAAGTTCTAGTGAAAACTAATACATACATAATGAATTGAAAAGTAAACGCGTGTAGATGAAATTTTTTAAATTAACTATTCGCTATGAGCTAGGCAATCATTCAACATCAGTACAACGTAAAGATGTACATACGGTACAAATATATTACAAGTATTCATGACTATTACCGCGTCGCTTAATTTTTAAAATCTATTCTAAATTACTACCGAGTATATAAAGTGACGATACGTGTAACATTCAGTCAATTATTCTCTAAGAAATGCAAAATTTTAAGTCATTAAACTATTCGCGATAAATATACATGAATATTCTTAAAATACTCTAATTTAGCTTCTCGATTTTCTGCAAGAGGATCAGAATCATATCATCTGAGATTCGTGTACTGTGAATGGAGGTGAACAAAACACGAAAACCAATGACTCGATGGCTAAGCACTTTTAGTGCTTTGTCGAGATGTCTCTAATACGTCCCGGAAAACTGATCTCAAAAAAATAAAATCCGTCTTGCGTTTGCGCGCCAAATATATATATATATCTATATATATATATACAATCGGCGGGACTGCAAGTATTACATACAAATATCCTCTCGTCTTTCGTTGGTCTTGAAAAAATAGCAGGAAAAAACGATTTCACGGTCCAGTCATCGGAAAGATGTATTCGGAGAAAAAGAAAAAAAAACTGCAGAAAGGGCGCGACTCACAGAAATATTACCGTTTTCTCTCTCCGTTGTAAGTGTTGTTGCATTCTTGGAAAAAGAGGGAGGAGAAGGTTAGAGTCGGATAAAAATGCACTAGAGGTAATTTAAGTCTGAATGGATTTAAAAATTGCCATCTATCAAATTTTGCAAGGCTTTAGGCTTCATTTGCAATAGAATTGACTCATTGTTAAGTTTTCATTGCTATGGAGTTGTAGCTCTGAAAACGTGGCGCGAAAGCGATGCGATCGAACAAGTTTCCGTGCTTCTGGAAAAAGTTTAATAATTCTTGTTGACTAAATGATCCATGTAATTCAAATAATTAGAATAATAAACAAACAAATTTTTGGCAGAACTTGATTTTTTAAATGAACATGAAGCTGTTGTTTGTACTAATTCGAATGAGTGACAATAAACTTATTTTTGAATTAAATGATGAAAATTGCAAAAACGTTATTTCTTATTTGTTTTTGAGGGTGATTCACTGTAACTATTATTTCCTCGCTTTACAATCAATTCTAAGAACCATAAAAGATGCATTGCTAATAATACTTGACCATCTGAATCCTAAGCATTCCACAACGATTTATAACGATGATATAATTCCAATTTTAACAACTGTTAATGCTATGATTTTAAATTCTAGAGATGTACTTGTTAAATGTGTCTATCCAGTAATAGTGATCAAAAGTCGTATCCAGTTAATTTGCTTAAAATAGAATTATCAGAAAATCAATTTCTTTAAACTCAATTTAAAAAAAAGTAAAATTTTAATTATACGTAATAAGTTTTTGATTTGGTTTGTTACAAAAATTTAAGTCATTTGTCGCCCACGTCAAAATGCATTTATTCCAATTACTAATTAATTGGCAATAATCATACAGTAACGAATAACTTATTGGTTGTTCCAAATTAAAGATTATAAAAATTAATGAGATTTCTATAATATTTTGAAATTATCGTAAAGGTGAGACGATTTTTTGATAAATACTAGAACAATGCATGCATAATTATCGATACTTCGGGACAATAAAATGTGATGCATGAGGGATTTTTTGAATAAAACTGGATACGTACTACTACTACTAGGGCTCAAGATGACCGATCAACACGAGCCATTATATATGTATACGAGCTTTGGCGTTACAACGTAATATCTTGGGGTTGTGGCTTACCGGTACAACCCCCGTTGGGGCTGACGGACACTCGGCCTACCCTTGGTCCCACTGCGCGGTACACGACCGCTCCTATCCCAACACAGATCAACCTTTCATACATTGTCGAACATAATTATTCACTCTATCATTTAAGTTATTTTTCATTTTATAAGTAAAATATAGATCTGCTAAAGTCAATTGCTATTTTTTACTGAATTTATTCAAATATTTTTTTCTGATCTGTAAATGTAAGAACATACAAGAAATAAAGTTTGCATTAAAAAAAGATTTTACAACACAATAATCTATTGAATGAGCACTTAAAATAATTTTAAAATCTGATGGGTTATCAAAAATTTCCAATTTTATGCTTCATATCACAATGTATAAAAATTTCAGAGCTTTCAAAAGCTGCTCAGAACCGGCAATGTTTTAACTGTTTTAGGAATCAAAATTAAAATTTTTATGAATATAAAAAAAAAATTGGTAAAAGTTATTTACCATTTTTTATAATTGACCAAATCCAAAATTTGCAGATCCATTAATCTAAGTTTTTATTCAGCTAACACAATACTGCAAAATTAAATAATTTTTTTTAACTACAAAGTCAAAATTTTAATGTAACAAGTAAATATTTTAATATACAGAAATGAATAATTTAAGTTTTTCAATTATTAAATATTAATAAATAATAAATAAATAATTATTCTTTTAAAAATTGTCAATCAATAAGTTACGTCCTAAAATCATGGTACATAATTTAAATTTTATACGTTGTTTACTTTACTACCCGGAAAGTATTATAAGCGTATTTAGATGGTTGAATTTATAAAGTGTTATCTTCCTTAATAACGCTATGCTTGTGTTACGAGCATCTAAAATTCAATAATTTTAATAATTTTTAAAATCTCAAAAATGTTAGCTGATTAAAAAAGATTATTTTTCTTATTCTAGCTACCAAATAAAGCTTAAATACTAAACTATCCACGACGAAAATAAATTTAATCCTAAATTACTGAAATGGTACAAGAGGAAAGGTAACGGGTGATATGACTGGAATTAAAGAAGGGGAGATAAGAACGGGCAACGGAGGAGAGGTACTCTTTGTTTGTTTGCCTTTTTCCGCGCTGCTCGATGCCTCAGGGAGATTGCACGATTCAAAACAATATTGTCAACCTAGCGAAAAATTCACCTGGAATCAAGCCAAGTGCATTCGAGTAATATTGCGTGCATGAGTCCGTATTGTTACGTTATAAAGTGGCCAAACGGTAATAATCCTAATGAGTCGCTGACTTCATTACTTTTACGTTAATTTATTAGCGTTGTTGTAGTTTTTTTTTTAATTTCTGGTTCAAAAAATATGCAGAAAATTTAAACCAATATGTTCAGCAGCTATAATTGGCAAATTTGTATTATCTGATTGTACTAAAGTTGAGGTTAATTGCCTTACTCTTAGGATGATATAATGAATTTATGATTTAACAGAAAAAATAATAAGAGAAGAGGTTAAGCCTCTCCAAAGGAGTTGCTAAGAAAATCATTGATCGCCGACAATATTTTTCTGTTTTGTTGCGTGGTATTTTTATTCATTACAGACATTCAATTATTTATAATTCTTAAAATCGTTAGTCGGTATAGAGTCTCAGCGATTTTTATTACATTGCGTCCATATTGTGAACGTACGTAGCGTAGTAACTTATGTGATAATATGTATTTCGCGACTTGACTTTTTTTATAATTTATTCCAAGGACTTACAATGAGTGGCGTCGATCCGTTTTATTAAACGTTCACGCCTGCAGGATCACTTTTCTCATTACGTTTTTTATCATAGTCTTGTAAAGACTCTTCTAGTCTCAGCAGTCTCGACCGATTGAGGCAACGAACGACTTTGTGCCATGAAAGATACTTGAAATTTTTTAAAGGCAATGCGGATACTCGAAAATTTTTGTCAAGATAATATAATAACCTAAATATAAACCTAAAAATAAACCACCACGTCGATCACGTATGTCGATCGGTACGAGTCCACCAAAGACTCGGCAATTATAAATTAGATCCGCACGCAATCACAGCGATATAACAACAATCTTACGAATAGCAACAATTGAACCATAGTTCGGTGGCGTCAGCTTCATCACGGTTATAATAAATATTGTTAATTTTCGAGTCCTTCCTAATAGTTTAATAATTTTTCATTAGAATTTAAATAACTTGAATAAAAATATTTAAAACTAGAAAAATTGTGGAACATTGTTTTTCTGTGTTTCAATTGTTAGTCTTAGGTAAGAAGACAGTGAAGATAACGCGAACGAACTATAGGTGCACATAAAAATATTATAATATCGTCAAGCATCGTATCTAATAACAAATTGAAGCTCAGGACAGATGGCTTCTCCTCCCATTCGATTTTTTACTTTCGATTTACCCCCCCTCCCCCCCTCCTTTTTTTTAATCCTTTCCTAGAATTTTCCTAGTGTCTCAGCGTAGTTTATCTATTATCGGAAACAATCGATGAATACAATGCTTGTTATAAACAAGTAAAAATTATCTTTTCATCGATTTTACAATTTACTTTTATCTCCCTCTTTTCACATTTTAGTTAATCATGTAAGTACTTGATACCCCGGACGGACGCGCATCGTCCTTCTACCTTTTATTTGACTTTAAATTTCCATTCTTTTCTTCCGCCTGTTTAGTCACACCTTCGGTAAGCAATCGAATTTTCAAGCAATTTGAAGCAACGAGGCGCTTAATATGTTCTTTCTGCATTTCTAATATTTTTCTTCAACTTATATAGTTTGAAAAATCAAATCACAGCTCTCGTTTTCTGAATGCTTCGAATGCATGTGCCTCGATCGAAGGAATAACTCGGACAATAGATAATTCGCGTCGGGAACTCGAGAATCACAAAGCGCAAAGTGATAGTCGTAGTGTACTTTAAAACAAAAAAGCGTTTTATATGAGGGGAGCTGCGGCCTATCATTTTATATGTACGCATATTCGGTGTAGTTCACGATTTAAACCGTACGCGTGGTCACATTATTTCAACAAAAGTGAAGTATACCATTTTCTTGTCTAGGATGATTCAAATGATTTAATTCTTATTCTACGATTATCAGTTAGTATTTTCATTGATAATAAACGCCGAAAGAGTCACGTAGGCTCTCTGCTGTTCGCTGCTGGCTTGTCTCCAACGTGCAGATCGTAATAAACACTGTCTATGGGCAAATTGGATTTCCGACAAAGCTATTCTTTTCTCGCTGAGTCAAAATGTTCAATTATTGCTCGTTTATATTCGTTGATGCGCGTATCGCGACGTAAAAATCTTTTTTCTCCTCGACGACGAAACTCCATTGTACAGTGACAAAAAATTTATTTTTTCCGCGATGAAAATTTCATTTTATGGTGACGAGCGATTGATTGGATTTTGGGCTAAAAGGAAAAAAGTGCGTCGAGCGAAATTGATTGTGCAGCTGCACGGTTAAATTAAAAAAAGTCGATACACATCCGTGCGCACATGCCAACGGAGGTTTATGGCAAATCCTCTTAACGAGCCCGCAATCGGGCGTACAAACCAGCAGCGCTTCCAGGACGAGCTTCTGTACCTCCACGAGCGCCTATACCGCTACGCGTCTATAAGACCTAAATATGCTAAGTTCTTTCGATTAAAAGATTTGCACGGTTAGCTTATAAGAGGTTACATGTTATAATAACGTCTAGTAATGTTTAATGCGTTTACGCTTTGCTCTTTTCATCATTTTTTAGTCTTTATTTCGCTTTATCTACGAACAGCGTCTACGATAGAAAGTATTTCCTGTGTGTTTTTAGAGACCCGCTGTGGATCGATCCGGAGGATCATAAATTATAAGGAAATAAAAAAAACCGGTCCGAGGATTTTAGATGGGAGTAATGATTTTAAACCAGATAAAGAGAGATAGAGAGTATGGGCATTCGTGACGAAACGGGATTTCTTTCCGCATGAAGAAAATTTATATAGGAGAAAAAAAATTGAGACACACGCGGTCGTTTTCGTTCGGTATTATGCTACTATAGATCGCATTACTGTTCATTCGTTTGTTTATCTTTACATTAAAAGAAAGGGCGGATTTTATTTAAAAGAAATTATAGCTTAAATTTTTAGGTATCATTTTTTTTTGCCGGGATTTCAATTCACAAATTCGATTAAATAGTTGGAAGTTCTGTAATTTTGAAAATTTAATTCCACGCGAGTCTCTTTACATAAGGAGTTTGGCTAAGATTCATTTTAAACTTTTATAGCTAAAGATTATTTGTCGCAGCAGTTTAGTTTCCCCGATAAAGAATGTTTCATTTTACGGATATTATTCTTTGTTGCTGATAGTTCGACTTTAGAGAAATAATTGAAAACAGTCTTGCAAGGCTTATTCCGCGATTTAAGAAAACTCTTATACGTCAAGTTTTTGTATAATAATTAATATAATTGCTAATCCGCATACTTAATTCATCTCTATTATTGCTTATAACATTCGTTACTGGTAACATGAACTTAAAACTTTCTAAGTATGTTTTATTTTTCTAAATCTTTATTTCACACTATTGTTAAAAACAAATAGCATAAGATAGAAGGCGTTACACAAGTTTTCTTTTTGAGACTTTTTTCAACTTTCAATGAAAAACAAACACAATGTAAATCGGTATAGAATTTGAATAACTCAATATAATTTTTATAATAAAAATATCAACCAAGCTTTTCGTCTCTCTTGCAGTACAACAAAGATTGTTGAAAATTTTTTTAAACATAGGACTGTGCCATCGGACTTTCGATTCTTTCAGTTTTTTTTTTTTTTTTTATTTTCATTAGGACGTTTCATTTATTTTCATTTTTAAAAACCATAAAATAAACTAAAAAAATACAATATATAACCGCACGATTTGCATATTCTTAACTAGAATCAATCGATAAACTTATTAAAAAAGATTGTATAAGAGAAAAAATATATAAGAACAACAATTGTCCTCTCCGATAGCCCTAACAGCATTTGTTATCTTTCACGCAGCCTTTTTGCACATACTAGCTGTCATTTTTTCTCTTGCTCGCATCCTTTCTTTCTCTCATACTTGCATCGTTCTTAATAGATAATACTTGAAATACTCGAGTTGGAAATCGACAAATAATTTGCATCCTTTTCTTTTTGATTTCACTTTCTTTCTTTGTCTCTCGTCGCAATGAATTTTTCGACGTCTCTCGTTATTCGATCAATTTGTTGGTTTACCTAATGGAAGGGAGGTAGAGGCAGGCGACGCTTTGCTTGACGAAGGACCACAGAGTTAGCCAGCCATGCGTCTGTGAACATTTTTTTAACTTCCGGTCAGGGTTGTCTTTTTTTTAGCATACTCGAATTGAATAATTTTTAAATTCTGTTGCCTACTTATACTTAGCGCTGAAATGAACTAACCGCGAATTTAAAGTTCAAATAAGAAATTTGCAACATCAGTAAAATTAAATAAGAAAAATCAAAGGTTATACGAATAATTTATGTTAAAAAAAACCGAAATAAATATTTGTACTTTCCTTGATTGTTGTAATTTTTTAACGTAATTTATAGTGGTATAAAATTTTCTAGTATAAATGATATTATGCATTAAAAGTTTTTTTGTCTACTATTGTTTTGTATTTTCATTGTGCATTAAGTTTAATATTATAGCAGTTATCAGATACGTAAAAGTGTTTAAATAGATACATTTTTTCGTAGATTTTCTGTAAAATTTATTACTATTTTATTTTTGAATGATGTACAAAGAATTGTAAAGTATTATTTTTAATTATTTAAACGAATTCAATTGAAAAATACTTAATGATTAAAAAGAAAATACAGTAATGGTAAATAAATTGATAAGAAATTAGTACAATTGCATCAGTTCCTAAAAATAATTTTAAAAGATTCAACGTTTTTGAAATAACATTTTTGTTTATTGGAAAAACTTAATTTTCATTATTAACAAATTTTAATATTTTTATTTATTTATAATATACATTATGTTGGTATATTACCACCATGTACTTTTAAGTTTATTTATATCTTTACATGAATAATTATTGTTTGATCAATTGGACTAAATTGTTCATTTTCGTATAATTTAAGTTATCTTAACAATATATTGTTATTTTTTATTAGAAAACGATATTTTTCATTAAAAACTAATTATAATTAGAACAAATTATAATCTCATTCGCACATTTGTAGCTTCTTTTTAACGTTAAAGCTCTGAAGAAGTTTACTTTTTGCAATCAAAAGTTAATGATTACATTTTGATCACTTAATTATTAATTTGTTTTAAGTTGAAAGCATTTAATTATGATATTATATACTTATTAATGCAATAATAATATGACTTTATCGTATTTGAAATCTTTACGTAAGTTTTTGGACGAATAATTTAACGCAAATCACATCAGTAGAGTGCGTACTAAAGGCCAATTTCATCCACACAGAATTATGCCATTCATTTTAAAAATTTTACTTTGAATTTGTTCTACTCTCTATAACAATTATTTTTAATTCTTGCTATTTTGCATATATTTTTTAAAAAGGGCTCCCGAGGAAAATCTGAACCAAGTGTCGAAATTAGAAGTTACGCGTGCAAGTACGTGTGTTTACAATATTTACAATGCTCCACTGCTTTTCGTATGATAAAGTGCGAGCAGAAGAATTAAATGTTTCCCTGTCATGTTCACTTTCTACCGTTCGTTTATGATGTGATTTTAAAGAAGGGTAGAAAAGCCGCTAAAACAATGTATGAAAAATTGAAATCGACCGAAGTAAACAAAACTTAGGTGAGAAACGATATGTAGCGGTAAAAATGAACAAACATCGCCAGCGAAAAAGGCATAACAAACTGGCGCAAATTAATCCCACTAGCATTCTCTTTCTCTCTTATTCCCACCAATACTCCACAGACTGGAGTTTCCTGCTCGTGCGGCAAAAATGAAAACAAAGTGATGGAGAGTGGAAACTAAAAAGGATAGAAAAAACGAAGAATAAAAATAAAAGAAAGTACAAATAAATCGAGAAACGGCTTCCTGCGTATTTTGTGCCTATTATGTATATTGCTCTTATCATGCGTTTTGACATTCAAGTACAAATTCCCAACTTTTAGAATTTTGTTAAGGTAACGTTTGTAAAGTTTTCACGCGTGCCATTTGAATGATTAACGTTCTTTTCGGGAAAGATCTTTTCTTTGAACAGTATTATATCCCTTTCACATGTATAAATATTAATCAAAATGATCCTCGAGTTACTGATTTTAAGTTTTAAGTTTATGAATTCTTCATATCTAATGAAAATTTATTTTTCCATCACGTAACTTCCAACAATCTTCAGCGGCATTACAATAAGCGTATTCTTGTAGCGATCAGTTATTAGCATTTCTCTCGGACCTCTAAACGGAACTCGGATCTTTAAACTTTGATACTTAAAGGTGGTTTGCGCCGGTCTGTTGAGGTAATTACTGTGAAATTGAATGATATAATCCCTGAAAGTTTTATTTAGCCTCTTATTAACGCGTTTCGTCCTTAATTGCCTAAATTTTTTCCTTTTTATTCTTCGGCGTGCTGTTTGAATGAAAATCAATGAATCGTTTTGAAATGACTGTTTTTATTGTATCTTTGTCTAAACTTTTTATATACATTGCTTTTTAATTCAAGTCGCCATTTTGAATTAACGAAATTTAACCGCAGATTAGTAATTAGTGATAAAAAACCTCTCAAAAAAATGAGTACCAACTTAGTTGCAGAATGTATCAGTTTTTCATACGTATAAAACATCACAGAAAACTCCATGATTTTCCACCATCTTGAACTTTCGTGGTCGCCATCTCGTTTTGAGGAATGTGCAGTCAAGAAATGTAAATTAAAAAACAAATGTATATGAAGTAAAGTGAAATAATAATAAATAATCATGAAAAATCAGAAAAAATTGAAAAATTACGAATAAAATAATTTTTCCTAAATCAGCCATAGTGAATTTAGACCCATAGATTATCCTATCTTTTGCAGATATAAAAATTCAGTATGATTTGAGCACGAGGTCATAAAAAAAGCAAATTAGAGAGAAAAGGAAAAATTTAGAGCATTTCAGAACGAAAAGGTTTAAATTTGAACAATATTTGTACAATATTAATATTTTTTTTAAATTTGTTTAATTTCTAATTTAGTCCGATGACACTGATTCTAAACTGAAGTATAACAAAGTGCTATCTAATCTGGTAAGATAAGAACAGTTTTATAATTGATAAATGTGACCTTAATCATTAAATTCATTATGACTTATGAAGACATAAAATAAGTACATGTAATTTAAGAACACTTTGGTTTGGAAATAAAACCCTTGCTTATTATAAAGATTTGCTTCATATGCTTCTTTTTATTTTTCGATCACAATACAGTCATTAGACTTTTTTATATTTTTCTTATTCACTTTTATTTAACGTTGAATCAAAAATTTGATAAATACTTCAGCTGAAAATGTATTTTCAGTAGACTAACGTGCTGCTGACGCACAATTTTAATTCCATAAAAAAATCAATTTATTCTTTTAATCGTAATGAATATTTTTGCAATGTATACATTTATCACTGAAACCTTACAAATGAGTTTCGCCACATTTTTAAAAATATCGCACCCCCTAAAGAAAAGTTGGCTCGCGAACGAATTCATGTCCCTTTCAGTTTTCTGTACATCTAAGAGGGAATACTTGAAATTGTGTATTTGATTTAAAAAAAATTAATTTCATTGTCATGTATTCCTTCTTTCGAAAATAGGCATTTATTTTTTCACTCTAACAAGACTTCTTTCCGGTAACCTGTCAACTCTTTATGCACAATCGAACCGGACTCTTATAGTCTTCTACTGATTTCCATATGCGCAAAACAACGCATAGACTCAGCGTTTATCTGTCATCTTTTTCACTTTCGTTCGTGCGGTGCGACTTTCGTCACGTGGGACTCATTGTTCGGGAATGATTCTGTACTCTGTCGGATAGCTGTGAAGCGATGTGTCTCCGGTAGTGAGGGGTGGTAGTCCCAAGGCACCTGAAAGTACCACCAAGCCCCCTCAGTCCCTATGATCTTCAGACTTTGGTTCTTTTTTCGCACGTGGAGAAAAAGATTTTTAAAGAAAATAATTAGTTGACGTAATATTGGATTGTTGAACTGAAAATATATTTCTTAATGAAAAGATTTAGAAACCGACTAAAAAATATGTATTAATATTTTGTACACATAACACTGTAATTATCTAACGTAAGTAAGCAGAAAATTTTGTCTAAAACAACATAATATTAAATTGATTAACGGATAAACTTTCAGTAAAACATCTTTTCCTCGCGAAATGTTTTCGAAACGTATTACCTTTAGCTTCTGCAGTACGAATATCTGAATTACTAATATTTTGAATTATCATTTAGTAATTCGAAAAAACAGCGTTTCTGCATTCGCTATTTGCATTACACGTTACGTTTTCTGTTCCCCTCACACTTGCGATACGGAAGCTACTGGTAAAGTTAAAAAAATAGCACTGCAAACTACAAAGTCAGCTACACAAAACAAACAGTAAAAAGGTAAAAAAAATCCAGAAGGGAGTGGTAGTGCTGTATTACGGGGTAGAAAAAAGCGGTGGCGCCAGAGAAAATGCGATCTCGCAATGCAATTCATCCCTCCCCTTTCACTTTGCCCGCGGCGAATGAAAATAAAGCGCACACACAAACGATGCTCGAGCTCGAGCGAATCCTCGAAAAGAGCATTTTTGGTTTAGCTTGAGCCTGACAGCTCGTCAAATAAATCAAAGCTCGCCGCTAGCTGCGATAAAAATTCACGGGCAGCTCCCCGAATAAAAAGATCTATCCGCTTTTTTTCCCCTCTTTCTTTCAACTTTTTTCGAAAATGCACAGAAATGGTGCGAGCGAGAGACGGAAGAACAAAACGAAAAAAGAATGCGAGGATACTCTCAATCACGCGGCGACTCGCGAGCGTAATGTTTTTCGGACATTGGCGAGGCTGCTGCTGCTGTTGTGCTACTGCTGCTACTGGGAAATACGCTGGATGTGCAAATGGTCCTCTATTTTTTCTTTCTCTCTCTTTCTCTTTCTTTTTACAATTCGATAGCGCCCAGTATGCGCGCGCGCGTATGAGGGCCGCCCATCGAAATATCGCGCAATGGGTGCTCGCTCTTTTACGTGCGCGAGTACGGACGTACACTTCGACGTGCCAGGAATTCAATCCTCTGTACGTACGCACCGCGGCCATGCCTCGTGAACTATTTTCTTTTTTAATACTATTTGCTCAATTGCAAAGATTCAAAATTATGCTTACCAGTATGTGCAGTGAATGAAGGATTTTACCTAGGTAAAGTGGGATATGCTCCTAAAGAATAGGAAAGCTAAAGGAATAAACTTCTCGAGTGAAAACGCAAAGTAGCTTTACGTCTTTTTCAAATTGTCCAAATAATTTAAAATATCTTGTTATAGAAAAATGGATTAATCTATTTACAGTGGTATTCATATCATATCCGATTTAACATATTCAAATATCTTTGATTCAATCAGTGATTGAAAAGCTACTTTTTGGTTTGGCTTAACAACATCACATTATGTATTCAAGGAAATTGAAAAAGTAAAAGAGGACCGAAAATGGTGTCAGATAAATATTTTCATACAACGGGAAAAATGTATTCTTCTTTTCTCCTTCTTCCGATGGATTTTAGCATGCAGGTATAGGAAAATAATTTATTTAAGGATGGAAAAAGAGAGAGAAAGAAAGTGCCAACGGCCGAAAAACATTATGCATTATTTATGAGACATTGCGTAACTCCATCCGCCTATAATCTAAACTCGTTCCTTTGCTTACAAAAAAAAAAAAAAAAAAAAAAAAAAAAACCTCCCTGTGGAAACGTCGGCCTTTGTCTTTACATTTCCGAAAATCGAGCGATTACAGGCGAATACTTATCACGAGGTCGCAGTTTGCGCCTGGCGTTTTATTATGGCTGTCCACGTATAGACATATCATATTGACACATGCTGCCTCCGTGCATTATCAAATTGGGATTTTATTCAGCCTAAATTCTCGTTTTTTTCTTCTTTTTCTTCTCGCTCCTAAAGATCTCGCCGCTTTTTTCTACGCTGGCCAAATCACGATATCCCCCTTCCCGTTTTCAATTTGGCCTGTCGCCATCATTCTTCCGCAGAGCTTCGTACCACATACGTTTGCACAATCGCCCGAGGCAAAAGAGCCCGAATTAAGATGGAATTAAGCGAGCGAGACGGGTAAGAAGAGTGAGAAAGAAAAAGAGAAATACGAAAAAACAAACTCGGAGCGCAGAGAGAGACTTATAAGCACCGAGCAAATAAACGGGAAAAGGGAAGGATGAGAAAACAAACAAAATAAAAAGAAAACGGCGCAAAACAAGAGGCACAACTGGGACGAGGTGAGGGGGTGTGGCATGCGAGCATCGTCGGACTAGATTGGCAAAGGTGCCGAGAATTATTACTCCCTTGGCGTTGCTATCGTTCAGACTCCGAGACCACATGCTATTTGTCTTTCCACGAACGAGGATCGAAATTAATAAAAATTTTCTAGCGATTTCTGAGAAACATTAAAAAAAAAGATAAATTCGCAGTTTTAAAGATCGTTTTGATTTGATTCCGAGTACGATGGCAAGCGAATTTCCGTGAAAGCATACAAAGTATTGAAAACCATTTTTTATTTTCTCATTGGACTGATTATTATTTTTGTTTTGATATGCATGTACTTTGCGCGAAAGGGGAATTCAGTAATATAATTTACTTTGATGGTTTCTATGAATTTAGACATTATTTATCATAGATTTTTACATTTTTTCTATTCACGCATCGGCGGAATTTCCATGCGTTCCGCGCTATTAAAATTTTTGAATCTCAAAAAATGAATCTAATCGATAGATGAACAAGCGGCGGAGGCCATGCAATATTTCCATTAAAAAAAAAGTAATGCTCGATAAATCAGCTGAAATAAAAATTCAACAATTCTTGATTTTTTCACCATAGACGCGAAATTTTGCATTTTTTAACGGCAATCGATCTCTCCTGCATTGGAAACAGGTCTGCGCGCGAATGTTTGCTCGTGAAAATATCCGCCGCCGATGGCCCATCCGTTTCCTCCCCGTCCCCTTTTTTCATTTCGCCTATCAATGCCGTAGATATCAAATGCGCGCGCGTATCGATATATCTTCAAAGGCTCTTGACCCGAAACATAATTATACTTGGGGAACGCTCCATCAAATTCTATACCCCGAGTTTCGGTCTCATTCAAGAAACATTCTGCATTAAACGTTATGTAGATATAGTATGCGCACAAACGCCGGAAGCCGTTCTCCGTCCGGAAAATTTTTAATATAAATGTATGTGTGATGAGGGGCGACTCGGTTGTAATCAATATCTTTCTATTTCCATAAAAGTATAAGATAAAAAATTATAATTTATTTACTTAAATATGCACGTGTCCGTGACGCATACGAACGCAAAATCGTCTAAAAAAGTCTTCAATAACGCAATGTAAAAGTATAGCAAAATCGGGACTTATAAAATACGAAAAATATGTTTAGTATATGTTACGTACGTTTTAATCGTTATTATTATTATTTAAATTTAAATTTTCTTTGACCTTTAATTCGGCACAATATCTTGATTACATTGAATAAACGTGGGATTCCTTTCTTTGGTCATCAAAAATCTTTATTTATATTTTAATACATTTTTAAATATTTATTCAGGTTATTTTAATGTTGGCGTTCCGCGTAAGGACATTAATGTATATCTTATTATTATATATAATATATATATATATATATTTAATACTTATACCCCATCTTGCTTTATATTTTGTACGGCATATAAACAATAAACGAATATCGGTTATTTGAATAGTATTTATATTGTTAAACTTGTTGTCATATATTTAATTTGTAGACTTAAGTTGCGTAAAATAAAACGAATCAATTTTAGAAGCCCCAGCTTCAATCTCAAAAAAATGAACTCGCAATAATTTTGTACAGTTTCCTTGATCTGGAAACAAAAAGCTCTGATTTCAAAAGGTAATAAGTGGCTGTGGGTGCGTATTTTTTCAGTGTGCGCACATTTCGCCTTTCGTTGAATCTCTTGATTCAATATTATATTATTCCCCGAAAAAAGACGACGTTTAACGTCCGTTATCTCCTCGTCATTTCACGGATTATCATCTATCGAAATTGAGTGTATGCGTGCATGAGTTTGCGTATGAGATTATCGATCCGCCCCGCACTGTGCACTTTTAACAAAATCGACAAAGCTAGGTCGAAAATTACAATTGGCCTCCATTCGTTATAACTTTTACCGTCAAAAGGCTCTTAACACATTCGTGCATGCAAGCACACACTCACCGGGTGAAGCGCAGTCAGTTACGTTGTAAGAGATAGATGCAGAAGCAACGCTGATTAAAGCCTAATTAGTGTAGTGAGACAAACTCTGCCTGCACTCGTTGGCGCACGCACATTTGAATATATATACACACGTCTGCATACGTCCCCTCCCTCATTGGCCCCTACATAGCGGGTACGTGTTATTAGCACGATTAGTAGTAAGTAGTAGCAATAGGCCAGAATAGTATAGCGTGCGCTCGTTATTGTTCTCATCGATATTACTGTTATGATCATTATCATCATCATTATCATGATCGTCACAATGGAGTTAGTTCACAGAGGCATGGCGTTGTAGAGGTCCAAATTAGGATGGTAAAAGAGTGCGGTAGGGGTTGCGTGGGCGGGATTGTGATGGGCTGCGGCGGCGGCCGCCGCCGCGGCAGCGGCCGCTGCAGGCGCCTGTATATGATTCAAGTTGAGGTTGAGGGGCGCGTGGGCGACATGGTGAGCATGGGCTGCCGTATTATGGTGGTTCAGTTGGTTAAGTTGGTTAAGGCTAAGATGGTTACCTGTTGGATAAGGTAGTCCGAAGCTCGGGTAGCCGGAGTAGCCGCGGCCCGCCGCGTATGCCGCGTACGCCGCTGGGAAACCTGTGAACATGGCGCAATTTTCTGCATTACAATGAGTATCGTGGTCTTTGAGCAACACTTGCTCTTGCAATATACGTTGTGTCATGGGAGACGTTTGCTTGATCGAACTACCCTTTGCTTTCTCAAACCTACCATCCTTTTTGTTACAGAAAAAGTGTTTCCTTTTACGTATTATCATCAAATTTCATGAAAATAATTCGAAATGCTAAAAGTAATACTATCAAATTTTTCACTATTGATAAAAATGTCGAAAATATAATCCAAAAATTTTACGGAATATGTGTAGGTATTAATGAACAATAATTCAACAAGTAATAAAAATTGATAGATTAAATAGAATGTGTAATATACATATCTTGAATACAAGTACTTTTTTAAATATTAATAAGTGTCTGTTTGTGAGGGTCATTTGAAATGTGTTAAATGAAACATGTGTTATTTACTTACCATCTGGTAATGCTCCCAGAGACCACATGAAATCTAAAAGGAAAAAAATAAATGTTGATTAGTAATAGAAAATTTTCAAAATTAATTAGATTTATAATGCTCAATATTATTTTACCACGAATTCTTAATACTTCAAAAATTGTACATAACATTGTTCTATACAATTTTGAATATACTATAAATTTTGTAAAAATTTGTATTAAGTTTTAAATAAATTCACACAAGATTTTTCGTAACAAATTGTATTAAAAAATGTATTAACATGAATTGTATGCGAAATAAAGCATTTAAAGAATGTATATTTTTTAAGTCGTATAAATTATTTTTTTGAAATAAAAATTTCAGTGAAAAAGAATCATGTGGGTTAAAAAGCGACTAGGTTAAAAAATATGTGATATTGACAAAAAGTGAAAGATAAAAGAAAAATAGTGAAGACAGATAGAAAGATAGATTGACAAATTAGAAATAGAAAAAAAAAACGAGAAATAAATTAAAAGAAATGCATCCATGAAATTTCATAATTTGACACTAATTTAAAGACCACACAACTAAGACTTTGACTATATCGCTCGACTAGCGTTTGACTAATTTCTGTATAAATAGGTAACTAATTACTACGCGCTTTTATAAAAAATATATCTCAATCTACGACAAAAGAAACCTTCCTATATTTCTATGGTTATTATAGCCTGTAAGGTATATTAGTCAATTGTAAAATTACCGGTTAGGTATAGTTTTCTATGCTTTCTAATGTAGCTTATTAGATATTGACTATGATTGACAATGTTTCTAATGTTACGAAATAGTATTTGCAGAATTAGATAATTATAAATCAGGGTAGCTATTTATTATCTTCAATACATCTGTTATTCGTCGAAAATTTGTAATAAAACTATGTATATAATATCTCCGTTACATTAGAAACATATGACAATCTTACTACGACATATACATTATTCTTTTATATTGACGATACAATATTGATTTAAATAAACACCGACCACAATCTACTCTACTAGCTTATTAAAACTATTCTATAATATATTTGCATACCGCTCGCGCAGTATGCATACGCAAATTTTACGAGTATTGAGCATTTATATATTTCTATAATCAATGAGATACACTGATACATATTAATAGTATTAGTGATTCCGTACCTAAATTTTCTACCGGGCTGGTTTTCGATTACATCAAGCACACGTCAGTTTTCGGTTTTTCTCATTATCCATTATCTGTATACGATACAAAAAACGAATGGAACTGGCAATAAATAAGACCAAAGACAATTTAATGTTCATTATTACTCGAATTATTTAATCTTTATTTTATCTTTTAATACTTGCATAGATTATTTATAAATAGACGTTTTTACTTTCAAGGTATACAGACTCAAACAATATATACGATTGCTTTCTTTAAAATGAATTTTCAAGAACAAAATTAACAACATATGAAATCATCACACTTATTGAAAAAAATTTAAGGTATCAAAAAACTATAAGTGACGTACAATCATATTAATAATAAAGTCAACGTGTGATTTTAAGCTTTTTTGAAAAAACATCGGTGATTATAGTAATTCAAATCATACAATCTTTTACATTCTTTACCGATATCTAAATATATAATTAATATGTGGTTCATATTTTTTCCATTTTTCAAAAACTGCGTCGCTACTCGGTTTTTCTTTCACTCCCTTTCTCTTCAGTTTTTCGTAGAGAGCTAAGGCAATCCTTCAAATACATCGGTCCTCTTTATGTACGTAATGCTTTCTCACTCTCATCTTCTACTCTCTGTGTTGTGCTCAAAAGGTTGGGAAAGATGCGAACGTCCGCGTATTTACCGTAAAGTGTTGCACGCATATACAACAAACGAAAGCGCTTCAGCAAATTCATTGATTTTTTTTTTTTTTTTTTTTTTTAAGTTTTAATCGAGCCAACTTTACATCACGCTACTGCAGGCGGTCCGCATTGAATACGCAAATTTTCACGCTCGCGTATAGGCGCCGAGCGCGATTGTGTGTGCCGGAGAAGAAAGATTGCCTAGTTTCAAGGATTTTACATGAAAAGTGTTTGTACAGAATTTATAGTTTTTCTTTTGTGATCTAAGGTTCAATGAAAGTAAATTTATTCAAAAGTGGAATAGTTTTATATTACCTAAAGGTTTTAAATACGCATTAAACTAATAACTATTTTCATTTATTACGTTTGCGTTAAGGATTGAAAATAGCAATTAAATCAAGCGTTGATGACATCAATTATTTATTTTGTTTAATTTTAATTTGGAAATATAAACTAATTAAGAAAAAATGTCCTTAGGAAAAGAATTATGTCACTGCTCTAATTTTTACGCGTAGCTTTTCAAAACTGTGAACACCAAGTTACCTTAATATGTAAAATTCTTACTGTTGGGCATCTACGCACCAAAACAGAGAAAGTAGTCCACCAAATTCATTTTGGCGCCGCGGTAGAATTTCGGAAAGCTGCGCGCTTAAAACTCTCTCACTAGGAGAGTCTCACTTGTTTGGGTCACGGATTTTGTTCAAACTTTGGGATATATTTTCTAATGTTAAAATATGAAAGCTAAGAAAAATCGATTTTTAAATTTTCAACTATTGTAGAGTATTTTAACTGTATTTGAAAGATCAGATCAAATCCTATCGATTAAAAAAAAAGACATCCAGAAATCTTCATTTGTTCAGAAGTTCTGGCCCAACAAAAAATAACCATTAAAGTAGCATAAAAAAATCCATAAAAATTCATTGACGTATTGATGTTGATGTCTTTTGATGCTGATCAAAACTCGTCATGGGCGCGAATTCCAGTATGGCTTTCTTTCCGAGATACAATGGTCAAAAAAATCAACAGTTAGCGTAAACATGATACATGGTAGATCCAATGAATGCGTGTGTATCTATATTTGTGTATGGGTGCATGTGCGTATGGGTGGGTGTATGCGTGTATGAGTGGGTGTATGGCGGCGGGTAAATTACAGGGGTGTAGGGGGTGTATACGTAAATGTAAGAATGGACCATTCTTTTAGCTTTATCCAAAATCAAGACGAGAACGTCGACAGTCATTGGCACGGTACTCTTGACACCTTGACTTGGGTTTGTGTTTTGGTTTGTGTTTGTGGTCATGAGCAGTAATGGATGGTCATGAGTGGTCATGAGTGGTTGTGACAACCCATTGTCATTCATAATAATCCATCACCCTTGACCACAAATTATCAGGAAAAACTGTGCAGAACTTGCTCAAGGGGACTTTTTGAATTTTGACCTTTGACCCCCTGTATCTCGGAAAGAAAGCCATACCGAAATTCGCGCCCATGACGACTTTTGATCAGCATCACAAGACCTAATCCTGCAAATTTCAGACGATTCGACCGAAATTCAATTTTCACAAGGAATGTGCGGGGTTCTTTTTATTTAGCTATAATTTTTGAAAAAATAAAGATTTTTGGATGTCTTTTTTTTAATCGATAGGATTTGATCTCACCTTCAAATGTCAGGAGTTAAAATACTATACAATGAACAGTTTAAAAGTTATATGTGATTAAACAAAAATCGATTTTTCTTAGCTTTTCGCTAAAAGAGCTCATACTTTTGAAAAATCGACCGTTAGGCCGAACGCACGCGGCTTCTTTCATATTTTAACATTAGAAAACATTCCAAAGTTCGAACAAAATCCGTGCCCCAAACAAGTGAGACTCTCCTGGTCAGCGTATAAATTAAAAAAATATCGGAAACTTTAATATATTGAAATTGTCTAAGCAATAAATCAGTTTAATTCGAGTTCTGTAATTGTTCCCTTGTTTCAAGAGAAAATACTCAAAGTTCAAAGTTAAAAACAAAAGAAAAAAGGATATTATCATTCTCATTAAACCAAATGAACTCTTTTATTCCGTGCGTCCACAATCGCACTGGGTGCTCAAAACTCCCGCATTTCAAGACAAGTTGAATGTAGTGCAAAAGAACTATATCTATCTCGTACGCATTATGTGCAGAGCGCTCGCACTGTGCCGTAATGAGACTCAAACCCAGGCAATGTACACACGGGCGAACGCATTTTCCACAATTTTTTAAATCGTCTCTTAGCTCACGCATTTAACAAATCAAAATCCGGCCCATGATATGTTTATGTAAAGCTTATAAAAAATAGTTATACATAGTCAAACAACGAAAAAAACCTGATGGTTAAGTTCTACTTACGAAACTGACAGTGTTGCGCCTCTCGGGCAAAGTACGTACTTTTCTAGGACACACGTCTCACGCATTAATATTAAGATATGATGCTATGTAGCTTAGAAGTGTTAAATACTATGACAAGTAATAAGGAGGATAGGTATTATAGGTATAAATAAGGTTTACATATAGATATATGTATTTGATCTATACTTTTTAAAGGTATAATAATAGTAATAATAATGATAATAATACGAATATATAACTATGTAACGTAGATTGTTAAGTAATAGGTGTATATATATATTTAGGTTTTACAGACGCTTATTTGTGCATTCTCTCTGGAAGATTGCAGGTATTTTCAATTTTTAACTATAAAGAAACTTCAATTTTTATAAAAGTGAAGTTAAAAGTAAGAAGCTTTGGTTTGTCAAAAAAAATCATTGAACATTAAAAAGTTAAAAAAAAACTTATCAATTAGAATTTACTAGTCATTGAGAATAAATGGAATGTTCATTTTGGCACTTAAGAATTCAATAGTCTTCCAGTCGAGAAATGCCTAAGACATATTGCTAAAGCTAACGGCATTTATATTAACTGACTCTCCTCAAAATCTATATTTTACTCTCTAGAAATCTCAATTATATTTAGGAACGTATTACTTGTTACGCAAATAAATTATATTTTTGTCTAACTAAATAGATCCTAGATCTCCTAGATCTGTTGATTACATAATTTAAGACTAATTTGTTTGTGTTTATATAGTTTTACACTCAGAGAATATTTTTTTAAAATAGAGTAATTAATTAAATCCAAGAAATATCCATTCTAATTTTATTATCTACGTTTACTTTGAAAGAATTTAAATATAAAGAGATCAAGTTAATAGTTCTATAGTATTACTTTGTTATATCAAAAACCGATATTGTTTTGATGAATTTATCTTTTCGAAATATTTATTGAACTCCTGCATGTTGTATTTTACTGAAAAAATAATTTTTGCTTTATTTTGACACAATTGTATGTAACAAATATTTGCTTATCAAAAATAAGTAAATTACTCTCTGAGTGTAGTGTGTTTAACAAATTTTAATTGGCATTATGTAACTAGAATAATATGTTCCCTGTCATTTTTTGGTGTAAAATTGTGTACTAGTGTTTTGGTTTTTGTATATAAATATAAATTCCTAGCCTAAATATTTCGATGATATAGAGAACTATGAAAAAAAATCTAGTAATAATGAGTAATAATAATACTGCTTTCAATATTAAAGTCTATATGGTTTCATTAGATAAAGTATAAAACAGTATTTTGCCGTTGTCTAAAACGAAAATCGATTTTGTAAATATAAATACATATATGTATACATATTGTATAAATAATTAAATCAAATCCAAACCTTTTTTAAATATAATGTACACATGTATAAGAACTTTAGGCGTATATACATGTACGTTTACGTATATATCTAGATACAGTACATATATGTATTGGCATTTTCATATATAGAATATTATGTATATATTTCATATAATACTGTTCTTCGTTCAATGATTTGTGTTTATCATAATTATAATTCCATTTGGCATTATGAAATTTCATGAAGTTATATATTCATATAATACTAGCGAAAATATCTCAAAAGGCGTGGCGAACAAGAAGTACAACAGTTCGCCCCAATCCTCACCATTCCCTCTCCCCCGCCTTTCTTTTGCTGCTGCTCACCCCATATTGCTTTCGCACTCGCGCACAAATACCTTCTTGTGCGAGCGCGCGTAAAGAGAAAACGCGAGCTCGCCACTTTCCTTTTTCCGACGCTTTTCTCGTCGCCATTCGTCACCACCACCCCTTTCGAGACTATTTCTCTCCCTCCGCCCAAGCACATGTGTCTACGTTTTCCTTTGCTCTCTCTCTCTCTCTCTCTCTCTCTTACTCTACGTGCGTCTCTTTTTCGCGAATAGCTGTGCTTCTAGTCATGCGCTTACGTGCGTATGCATTTATGAATATGCGCATATACGCTTAAATTTAGAAAATTAATACTGCACTTCAAAAAAATTATAAAAAATGTTTATTATTTTTTTCACCCCGGAATAAGAGGATTTCAATTTTAACGCTAAATTAAAGAAAAATTATTTCAGAAAGGTATTTTTATAAAACGTTAAACAATACTTTGATTAATTTCTTAGCTATTTTAGCAATACCATATTAATTATTAAATTTATTTCAGTAATTAACAGTATATTGAAAAATTTAAAGGCTTATAACATCGTCTTAAAATTTTTGAGAAATTATTTTCAGTTTAATTTTGCTTGTTAATTATGCACGGTGTGTGCGTCGTACATATAATAGTGTAATGATGTTTTTATATGGCTTTAAACCCTGATTAAAATAGAAAAGTGCAAAGAAGAAAAAATAAATTACGGTACAACTTTACACATGTGGAGATTATTTGGAATATACGTGCATGTGTGCGTACATATCATATGCGTCTTTTAGTGCGCAAAATCGAGAAAAATGTTGGCTCTGGTGCCAGAGTGAAAAATGTGCTTCTCTCATTCTTTCTTTCGTGCAAGAATGAAAATGTTGGCACGTATATTTTCGTATATGCCAATCCGTCGCAAACGCCCTAAATTATGCATTTATACCTTACACGTCCGGATTCTCACAAAGGAGACTTTAAAGGAATGCTTATAAAAATATATACAACGAAAACTTATTTTTTCGTTTATTTTTGGCTCTACAAAAAGACTAGATTTATTCTCCTTGTTGACAAAATTTTATCTTTGGACAAATAAATCTTAGGATTTCCTCTTTAATGGCAAACAAAATACTGATCTATTATGAGTTAAAATTTAAATTATTTAATTTATAATCTATAAATAGTACTGAGAATCAACAGTTTATCCACTAACATTAGGTAGTATTGTACTGAATAAATTTTTTTCAAAATATAATATTGCTTCGTTGCTTTTCATAAATTTGATTGCGTTCAGGATTTAAATCTTTAAATACGTTTTAATTGTTACTTGTCAGAATTTTCTTAAGAAGAATTTTAATATCAGTAAACTTTCTCTACGATTTGAAATATTTTCAATTATATTTCGACTGCTTTAATTTACTTTTCATTGAATCTTTGAACTTCGACCATCAGAAGTTTATTTTATTGAACACTTTTTTATTGTCCTACTACTTCGCGAGTCTAAATACTAGAAATCACTACCAGTCTTTCATGATGTGTCCGTTTTCACGCGATTTGTAAGTGTTTGACTAGTATTCTGTTGATTAACTATCAAAAATGAGGCCCCATTGGTAACTACATTATTTGACTATCAGCTAGTTATTGCTACATACGACTCTACCTATTACTTTTTCTATCTGACACTACGATCACAGTGTTCCTGAACTGAATACGTCGAGCAGTCTTTCTTTTTTAGAATTAAAATTTTTTCTCTTTAAATCCAATTTAAAGATTATCAGCTATCTACGATATGATTGCACTTTTTGATATGTTGATCTGTTTGCCATATTAATATTTAGATAAATATTTGATTAGAATCAACTAGTTTTTTCACTACAGTAGTTTTTTAGAAATTAAGATTTACACTTTAAATTTCTTTAGAATAAAGTCATTTTTAGGGCGATATATACTAGAAAATTATATATTTTATCTACGCAATTCAGTTGCCTATCTATTTCTACTAATTGGCACATTTTCAGAAAATCACAAGAAATTGAGTCGTTGTACCAAAATTCTTACGAGGCTCTAACGAGATTAAAAAAAAAAGAAAAACAATAAAAGATGTCACTGCTTCGATTACTTAACAGAGCCAAATAATACTTTCTTGGTTTATTATTTTTAAAGCAAGTCTTTGAGAATAAAGGAATCTACTTCTCAAGAAGTAAAGTAAAAAACCTCTTTTCCGCCAAAACTCATTTACTGAGGTCGCGACAATGGCGTGAGAATTGTTGCAGGTCATAGCCCAATGGTTGGACCTAACGGGTGATACACTGTGCCCATGTCCAGTCCCTGCACTCCCAAAAGATCGCTCATGGAATAAGTGAGGCTGGCAGCCCTCGAGGCGACGGCAGCAGCCGCGGCACCCGGATGGGGCCTGTAGGCCGCAGCAGCGGCGGCTGCTGCCAGCGCCCTCTTCACGTCGTAGACAGCCTGGGCGGCAGCGGCGGATGGGGCATTAGCGGCGGCAGCGGCCGCGGCTGCCGCGTATTGGTAACTGGCGGCGGCAGCGGCGGCGGCGGATGCCGAAGAGGCGGGCGACGGTTGGGCCGTGCTGACGAGGGTGGGGGCGAGCAGCGCGTGGGCCGGGTGGTGGTGGTGGTGGGGGTGGGGCGTGCCGGCGGCGGTCGCGGCGGCGGCTGCTGCAGCCGCTTGGGCCGCTGCCGCCGCCGCGGCTGCCGTTGAGGGTAGTGGATACGGCGCGTAGCGGTAAGTCGCGGTTGCGTTGGCTGCGGGGGGCTGGGCGACCATCACCAACTCACCGTAAGCACCTCGGCCGGCTGCCCGCGTCTTCGCCAGGTTTGCTGGTAGCATCACCTCCTTAGGCTGCGCCTTCTTGCACTCAACCTGAAACAGACGGTTCAGTAGTAAGATAATTATTTACATTTTTGAAAATTTTTAAAATCTCGCAAAAATGTAAAATAACACGTTCAACGATCATTTAAATTAAAAGATCTTTCTCACTCGATTCGGTTTTTATGAAACTTAAACTGCTTATTTATATTAACATGTTTTTCGTAAATTCCAATGTCTGACTAAATTTACGTTGTTCTACTTAAGTGAAGAATGTTACTCTTGTATGAGGGAAACTGTGGTTTATTTATAGCGCTTTTTAAAACATAAATGTTTGAAAATTGCATTTACAAAACAGTGGACATTTAACCTGATTTCGGTTTACTTCTAAGATTGTGAATTCATAAATTACATTATTCTTGCATACGCTAAACTTGATATAAAATAGTAAAATTTGTTGAAAGAACTTAGGAGTGAATCAGTGGGTTTAATAATGAGAAAGTAAGGAGCCGCAAACCCAATCATGGGTACATAAGAAGGGAATTCGAACAAAACGTTATTCAGTGGCGCGAGCCTCAGTAGACACCGAAAGAGCAGAAATTAAATGTAGCCGCAAACAAAGTAGCTTTACTACACTTTCGGGTCCCATAGAACTGTACGTGGGAAGCACTTTGAGAGCGCATCTACGAGTCTATGGAAGCCCAACGTCGTCTCCCGCGTCTATTCCAACGCGCGCGTCCATATACACAGACGGTCGCGTACCAGACGCTCGTCCTGTATGCCAAATACAAATAGAGTCGCGGACAAGTATATGTGCATATACGCGCATGCAGAGAGAGATGATCCCAAGCTCAATTATACGGGAAATTAATTCCAGCTGTCGAGTTCCTCCTGTACGAAGAAGAAAGGACAAACAGACGGTTCTCAGAATTTTAACGGAGGTCCGTGCACAAATTATCTCGGGTACTCACCATTTTGTTGTTGATCTCGTGGAAATGGATCTCGCACACTTTATCGACGACGTCTTCACTTTGAAACGTGACGAAGCCGAAACCTGAAACAAAAGAGAATCGGACTTTGAATTGGCAAATCAATTTCAGCGTTAGAGTTGCTTCATTATTGATAAAAAAAAAACGAGTAATGTATATTTTATAACGTTAGACACAATTAGGATTCTTAAAAGATATCGGTAAATATATATCAATATGTAAATCACTAATCACCTAATTTTTTTTACGCGGGTGACAACCTTTAAAATTAAGGAACTTCATAAACCTACAAAAAACAAAAGCTATACAACAATTACTACAACGACAATCTTCATCAGACTTTAAAGAAGCGCCGAGCGGGTTTTAGAAATTCTAAAGAGTAGTTTAAAACTCGGACAAATTGAAGTACCGGTGGTAATTATTAATACACTCTCGTAAGATTTTGACGCTAAAGTGTTCTCTACGAGTTCGGGCAACCTTCAAGTTACTTCCGTATCAGCGAGGCGACACTTTCCGAGGTACTCGGGCGCAACTTAATCAAGAATCAAGAGTTATTAAAAACTTTCCATCGCTTTTCCAGGATGATTTTAATCTCATTCGCCAGGGTTTTGCTCGTAATTCAGCTTGGCGCGGCGGCTGCCGCTGCTGCCTCCCGCCCAGCGGAGAGTTATCTGACTCGCGGGAGTTATGAATCCGCGGGCGTCCGTGATGACGACCGAGATAACGCCCGTGCTGGGCAGGGACGTATAGCGGCCGACTCGCGTCGTAATTAAGTGCACCAGCGCAAGAGTCGCTCGTATAACAGCCTCTGGAGGACCTGAAAGGGAACCGCCGTTCGGATGGAAGACGGGCTTGCTGTTGCGTTTTCGGCGAGATAAACACGTTGGAATTTAAATATTGCGTTTCTAGGTGAGTGCGCATAGCCTGAGTCAGCTGCCTCTGCGAGTGCCGGAACTGTTGACCCAGAATTTTCTTTAGGGTGTGAGAAAAACTTTCCGCAAGAGCTCCGTAAATAGAGAATGAGGTGAGATTATTTTAAGACCGCTACGTTTGATTTAATTCAAGTGAGTATGTGCCCTCGGCTTGAGAGTAATGTAAGGCGGTTTGAGGATTTATTTAATTGCAACGATATTCTTTGTTCTTTCTCTAGCTTGAAAATATTTCGGGTACCTCTTAAAGATGTGGACAAAAATAGAATTTCGAGATAAGTAAAGCGTTAGTTTTTCGGGAAAAACTTTCTTTGGGTGAAAATAAGATAAGACTTTATTTTGAGGGCTTTTAGTTTAAAAGAGAACAAATTTTTACAAAAATAAGATCTCTTTCTGATCTTAATTTTTTCATTGCAAAAATGAATTCCCTGTACACAGTTGAGTTTCGACGTTGAAAATGATTTGATAGCACAGGTTTAAATCCATACCAGAGATGAAGCAGAAGTAGTTGCTTTTTTTCCGCGAGGAAGAAACTCCAAAAGGTAAAGTCTTCGGACATGGGACATTTTTAAATATACTTTAATTAGCAGCATACGTTTTTTGTTTTGGACTTAATTAGTCGGGGGAATATATAAATAATTAATAAACTTTTATTTTAAAATTATTTATTCACGTTTGAATTATAATAAGCTTTTGAACAATTTTTGAAGCTTTTAAAAATAACTTTTTTAAACAACTTTTTTCTACATTAATAGTTCCGCACGCAACGAGCGATGGACAAGATCTGACGTTTTTTAACGAATTTTTTATTACGACTTTTTACATTAGTTTTAGCAATATAGTTTAAATAAAATACAAAAAATTACTTACTCTTTGACTAATAATAGTTAGAGAAAATTCAATTTACTTGAAATTTATTTAATTTTTTTCAAAACGAAAATAGTGTGAAAAGGTAACAGCAGGTTAAAATCACTTTTATGCTCTTGTATTGAACATTATTTTTGGATACGACTTGTACAAAGCTTGATTTAATGCATGATTTTTATTCAAGCTGGCGCGAAATCCAGCTTTGCACAAGGAATTTCAAAAATTCTGTTTTTTAGAATTTTAAATATTCCAATAACAAAAGTTTTATTTAAATTTTGTTTGCTCTTCATTAAATTCTAAAATGGACATAGAAAAATAAAATAATAATACAAAAATAAATAATTAATTAAATATAGAATAGCTTGAAATTAATTTTGTTGAAATCGATTGTTTT
>UCOM01001595.1:0-38352 GCA_900474385.1 Ormyrus pomaceus
AAATTCCCCCCCCCCCCCCCCAAAATCGACGGGCGCCACCGTAATTTTCGTCGGATCTCCTTCGTTACGATTCACGTTCTTGCATTTTTAACGTGTTTAACTATTGTATAAACGGTTATTCGAGGAAAAATCTTAACGCATTATCGCGAAACATTTTCTAATTCGAATTTCTTTCCGGGTACAAGACATGTTTTTCCTTTCGATGTCGCCGAAAAATGCACTATCGATCTATCATATCAACGATGGCAATAATACATTTTGTATAGTTAGAATATGCTAGATAAAGAGAGATATATAGATATAAGATTAGATTAAAAAAACAAAAATTATTATGACGAAGATATTGAGACGAATATATTATTATATAAGATATTAAGATATTATGATACAAAAACATTGTACACACTTTTTCTTAAAGATATCATAAGCCATATTACGTCATATTTTTGTAAATATAACAGTTATGTATAGTTTAATCAAACTTTAATTGAAATTGTTTTCAGGTAAAGTTTAACGGAAAGCTTACTAAAACTCATTGAGGCTGATTCTATTCAATGCCCACAGCCCTTTCCAGAAAGGCCACCTAACAATTTTGATTCGTCCGCAATGGAAATTAAAGGACTTTTCACTTTACATTTCACAACGAAATTTCGATTTAAAATTAATTTTTTCTAAAATTAAAATTAATGGAGCAGCCAATCGTTAAAATGGGTTGCGGCTCATTTGAGGAAGCTCGCTTAACTGCTCGATGTTGTTACGAGAACGCTTTAGTTGCCCGTATCGCTCTAACTCGTTACGTAGTCACGATATTGACTTGATTTTATTTTTACTGATAATAACGATATAAATTGTTCGATTTCAACATTGGCCACCGAAGCACGAGTCGAATGTTAGCATCTCTCGAAAAGCTCCAATTTACGAAGGGCCAATTTTCGTAATTCAACGATAAATGCCGAAAAGCGCATCGGATGGGAGAAAGAAGAAAAGCCGGGCCACCCCCTCGGTGCGCAGTAGCCGGGCTCTACGTTTCGTCCCGGGGCTCTTGCTCTCTTCCTCTCTCTCTCTTTCTCTCTCTCTCTTTGCAGGTGGCGCGCGCAAGAGCTTATGCACCCGCTTGCCTGCCTCTCATCGGCTCGAGCTTCAGTGCCGAGTTGTGCCTCGACCTTTTCGCAAGCTTGCTGCAGCCGAGAGAGCGGCCGACCAGCCGGAGTTTTCGAGCCCGATCAGCGTGTTTCTTTCTTTTTTTATTCTTTTTTTTAAAAACGTCTCATCGATCATTTGGATTTAAGCTCTCGGAGCGAAAGAGCCGCGCAGCTGATTCAGCACGAAGGTGGGTATCTGCTCCCGTCGAGAGCTTTTTTTAAGGCCACTTTTTCGCTCGCCTCCCACTTGACGAACTCGCGAACGAGTGCCTCTTTATATCCTCCTTTTGTGAGAACTTTTAATTAAATTTTTTAATCTAATGCCTGTGCGCGAACAAACGTATATTTAAGATGTCAGTATCGCGAAAATCTTCTATTTTCTAGCGATGCGTCTTTTCATTTATATTTCACCAAATTTTCTCTTCGTTTCAGTTTGCATTTTTAAAACTGCATAACTTTCATTTTATTATGGAGCTTTTGCTGTAGAGAGAATCTTCAAGTTTATTCGATTTATCAAATTTTGAGTATGATAAATATGTTTGCCCTATATAATCACTGAAAAAAGATGAAACGTCACTCTGCATCACATATTTAACGATTTTAAGCCGTACTTTTTTATTTATTATTAAGTGGACTCTAAAAATATTGATAGATTAAAAAATGAGTCATAAAGTAGAAGCACGCTTAATACGCCTGTATAAGCAAAGATCGAGGCAGCTTACGTATCGAAGTAATTTATTGGGGGGTTTTATTTTTAAGAATCGAGGTAAAAGGCTACGGGTCGCGTCCTTAATAGGTTTCGGAACACACGTGCCTCTGTTTACCTTCCTTCACTGACATTATTATACGGTCGATAACATTGCCTCATTCTTTGAACCTTATTGCCCACTTGCAAGAAAATTTATATTAAATTCAGAGCGTCTAAGTGTTCTTAAAAAATCAAAACACTGCATGCTATTGATAAATGTTTATAATAATGCATAAAGGAAGTTATTATTAATATTTTAAATGAATTGTTACGTAATCTGAAAATGTCACATTTTGTATTACAGGACCCAGTTGAAAGAAATCAATAGAATTCGATTAAAAAATATTTGGTCAAGATATTATTAGTTTTTGCAGCAAACGTTTATGCAATCTATTCGAAGACGACCAAATACCAATAAAAATCGTATTGCTTACGATATGTAATAATGATGATAATTTTCAAACAAAAAATTATATCGCAAGTCATAGGATTTTTATTGAAATTTGACCTTCTTTGAATTTCATACGTTTTTGCAAAACTAATAATATCTTGACTAAATGAAGATGAGCCAAATATTTTATGTAGACCAAATATATAAGTATACAGTGGAGTGTATTTGTTTTTTTTTTTAGAAATTTGTTTAGGTTTTTTGTTTTTCAAACTTAAGCCACGACCAAGTAATATTTTTTTAACTATCCGCGTAAGGATTATTTGTGCTTTTTATGACCAGTGGGACATTCTTGTAAGGGTTTTATGAGGAGGGCAAAGTTCTCGTGCAATCCTGTAACTTCCGAGTGTGGGTTACTCCCGCGGTCACGATATAAAACATAGTCAGACGCAGAACAGACGCATCGATAGCCTCAATCACACTCCCTGGCCGTCGAAAAATTCGGATTCTTCTTTGGGAAAAAGCCTCCGAAAAATTCGAGGCGACCGGCATTAGAACCAGCGCCCCAAGCGACGTTTGTCTTGGAGTGTAATTAATCTATATTTTTCTTTCTCTTTGGACTCTGAAGCAGTTTTAATTGTGTTTTTAGTAGTTTGTCATTTATTTTCACAGAACAACGCGACGTGAATTCCCGCAATGAAAACAGTAGTTTCTTTATATACATACGATAATATAATGGGATGGGTGACGTTATGAGAAGGCGATTCTCGTTAAATGCAAAGAGACGAACAGGCGATTATTAGCCAGTCGCGTACATGGAAGAATATGAAAAATTCAATTAAACCGGCAAGACAAAGCTTCGTCTGTGTGAAAAGTCCATTAGGTTAGAATGTTTTTTTTTAACTCCTCGGCTCGGAATACATTTAGCGCGTCGAAGACGAGGATTCCGCTGCGTTTGCATAATCCAGCGCATTTAATACGACAGTGTAAAAATCGTGAATACGCTTATATTGCGATAATCGATCCGCGGCGCCTCCGGGGAGAGGGGGGATACTCAGCGTTCGAAAGTAAGAGAGAATGCGATGATCGACTATATACGCGCGCAGAAATAAAGATGCTGGCTTATTGCCTTTTCAGGTCTCGGGAGGTCTCGCGACAATAAAGGCCGGCGCTCTCTGATTGTGGCTTCCGATGAGCGGCGCGGCCTGCAGTATCGCTCCTCGGCGCTCCAGGAGGAAGGAGATAAGGGAGCTGCAGCCGCGCTGAAATGGCACGCTCGAGAGGATGAAAGGCCCGGAGGATGAGAAGGAAAGAATATTATTGGCTCTCGGCGAATAAGGGCGGAGGATGTGGAAGCCCAAGTGGTCGAGATTAATCGAGTGCCTGGGTCGGCCGCAGAGCCTCGTGCTGCTGCTGCTGCCCTGCACGCTCGGACTGACTCTTTACCTCTTGGCCGGCAGCGAGCCCGTTTTCAACAGGCTACAGTATCTGACGAGCTTTCGCGACTACAATGCCTCCGAAGGTCAGTTGTGCGTCGGAGCGACGTCCTTTATTTAATAGAAAGCCTATGTTCTTAACATGAATTGTTGCTCTCGTTTTAGCGGAAGTCCCCGGCGACTACCTCGTGTGGAGTCGAAAATGTCACATGCTGTCGAAGCATCCCCTCGATCCGTCCATCCGGAAGTTCGTCAGGCGGGAGAAGTTCGACGCTTGCTCGTCGAGCGCGCCGCTGACGAGCGTCTCCAGGGAGTCGAACGGCAGCGTCTATCTAGTCATTCGCCCGGAGGCGGCCAAGCATCGCGATAACTTGAGCTGCTGCTGGGCGCCGGTGCTCAGGCCTCCCAGCAAGATCTTACACGATAAAGACTTCGATTCCAGAATCAGGTATATATATATATATATATGTATAGCAGCTATAGCTGCTTTTTTATCCTATACAGAAAAACCCGGAAACTGCTACTTGCCCGCGCGCCGCTTGCCAAGATAATGCTCGCAATCTTGTCATTCAGTTCATTGTGCTAAATTTGGCGTGGTGTGCTTCAAATGACGCGCGGCACGCTGCAATATAGAACGCGCGTCTCTCGACGGCGCGGCGGCGAAGCCTAGTTCTTCCTCCGCTCGCCGCGCGCGGTCGTTTCTAAAACAAAATAATCATTCGCGGAAATTTTTTTTTTTACCGCGGGTGCTATACCGCACCGAGAGCTCATAATGCCATTAATCGATGACGCGATCTATTATCATCGAACGATCGATCGGTAGGATAAAAGTGACCTGTCCGAGAAGAATGTTCATAATTGATAGGTTGCATAATGAGGAAAATGAAGTATATCCCATCGTTTCTTTCAGCGTCGGTCCATGCGAGGAGTTCACGGATCGCGTGCTGCTGCCGAAGAGCGTGGAAACCCTGACGGTCAGCTGCAAGACGGTGAAATCGGGCAAGGCGGCCGCCACGAGCAAGGCGAAGAAGCGAGCGAAGGTGACGAGGCGCTCGAGCGGCCTCATCTACGAGAACGTCCACGCGGTGCTGAACACGGAGAGGGTCCGCGAGCGGCTCGCGAACGCGACCGAATTCAGGGGTATTAATAATAGCGCGCCGAGCGGCCCGCCGCGCGGCAGGGAGCTCAGCGTCCTCGTGCTCGGAATAGATAGCGTGTCGCGGCTAAACTTTCACAGATCGATGCCGCTGACGAGGAGCCACCTGGAGGAGCGCGGCTGGCTCGAGCTCAGGGGCTACAACAAGATGGGCGACAACACCTTCCCCAATCTCATGGCCTTCCTCACCGGTCAGAATCAGACCAGCGCCTACAAGAGGTGCAATCCCAGAATCGCCTACGGCCTCGACAACTGCTCCATCATCTGGTACAACTTCCGGGACGCCGGCTACGTCACCGCCTACGGCGAGGACTACGCCTCCATCAGCACCTTCAACTACCTGAAGCTCGGCTTCGTCGATCCGCCGACCGACTACTACCTGCGCCCCTACGTCCTCGCCTCGGAGAAGCTGCTCAAGAACCGCCAGCGCTTCGGCGCGAAATACTGCACCGGTCCCGAGCTCTCGGTCGATCGCATCTTCGACTACGCGGTCGAGTTCGCCAAGAGCTTCATCGGCGCCCCGTACTTCGGCTTCTTCTGGACGAACGGCATCAGCCACGAGAACATGAACGGGCCCTCGGCCATCGACGAGCACTTCCTCGCCAAGCTCCAGGACATGGAGAGCTCGGGCGTCATGAACGACAGCATGCTCGTCCTGCTGAGCGATCACGGCATGCGCTACGGCGACATACGCAGCACCTTCGTCGGCTGGTACGAGGAGCGGCTGCCCTTCATCTACGTCTGGCTGCCCGGCTGGTTTCGCGAGCAGGAGCCCGAGGCCTACCAGGCGATGCGCCTCAACCAGAACCGTCTGAGCTCGCCCTACGACCTCTACGAGACCTTTCGCGACATTCTCACTCGGGCCGGCGGCGAGGCCGTGGCCAGCAGCGGCTGCCCGAGCTGCGCCTCCCTCTTCAGGCCCGTGGCGCGAGAGCGCGGTTGCCGCGACGCAGGCGTCGCTCCCCACTGGTGCACCTGCTCCGCCTTCGGGCCCGTCGACGCGAACGAGCAGATAGTCCTCGAGGGCGCCAACAAGTTCGTCGAGCACATGGAGCAGATCGTCAAGCAGTACAAGGGCAAGAAGGGCGTGAGACTGTGCGCCAAACCCAGACTGAAGAGGATCGTCAGGGTGGAGCAGGTCGTCGACTTGGACGCACCGAGCCCCGGTGACCTTCATTTGTTTTATCTGCTGGAAACGACGCCCGGGGACGGCAAGTTCGAGACGACGGTGAGGTACCGCGACGGGAATTACACGATTCTCGACGAGCAGGTCAGCAGGATAAACTATTACGGGCACAGTGCCAAATGCTTGGATCAGGGCTACAAACAGTATTGCCATTGCACAAGATAGAATACTTTTGCGTATATACTTATTGACGTATTTTGTTTTTTTTTAAACTTTTCTCTATACGAAGAATCTCCAAATTATGTTTCCTCTCTGCTAGGAATTAAGTGCAGTCGCCGAGAATTGATATCTGCGTTTCTACTTTTACTGCAATTTGAAAAAAAAAGTACTTAAAAGTAAAAGATATATGTATACTTTTTGAATTTCAAGTCAGATCTAAAGCAATGTATAGACTAATTTTTCAACGCCAATTGGGAGACATTGTATATATATAATAGAATATTGCATAAGTATTATAAAATGAAAAATGACACTAACAGCAGTATTTAGAAACACTTTTCAATAGAGATAATAAACAATGCCAATACATTCTAAGTTTTTACGCTTAAAGTTATGAAAATGAGCTTATATTTTGTAAAAATTTTCATGTACATTTAAGCGCCTGACAAAAAGTGTCAGTTAGATGTGAATGACGTACGATAATCAGGGCCAAGTATTTCTATTTCGTTTTGTAAGATTTAGTCTTAAATGTTTGCGTTCTTTAAGATAAGCGAGACGAGCGAACTTTGCAGAACTGCAAAGACATTGATTTTGCGCGAGCGAGAGTGACGAGAACTTCCAGTAATGCATTAATTAGTTAAAGTACTTCAGTATTTTAATATCATAACTTTATCGTGTCGTTAATATTGCAAGAACAATATTGTTAATAATTATTTTTCTATCTGAAAAGTATAATAATTGTTGCTTGTTATTTAATAAGCTTAATTGAATTTAAAAAAATTATATTAGGTTAATCATCTCTGAAAGAGCATTACGTGAAGAATGACATATATAAAATATAGATAAGCGTTTATACAATGTATAAAATATTGTTGGAATAAATTTTTATAACAATTACGACATAAAGTATCTCTGTAAGCATTTATTTCGAACCTTTGCATCAGGTTTTTTAATCATTCCATATTTTAATAAGAAAAAGTAATTCGGCCATATTTCTGCAAAGTAATTCAAGTCAAAGTTTAGTAATGTTTTAATCTTGAATTCAAATTTTATTCTCTTTTTGACAAAAACTGCATGATTCATTTCATATATAAATAACGTACTTATGAAACTTATATATATCTACGGATTAATTTAGCACATCCATTGGATTATCTTAGTTATTGATTTTGAAACTTTTTGAATTGGGTCAAAGGCTCAGCGGTGAAATAGTACAAGTAGTACAGATAATAAGAAAATTAAACTTAGAATTCATGTATAAAAAATAAATGTTTTTGTCCTGAAAATGGTAAAACTTAATAATGATAAAATTAATAAATTTCTTAGTTCTTTTAAATGTTTCAACATAAACGCAAGAAGAAGTATCAAAATTTACACGTTCATTCTTTTTATTTTTAATATGTACATGTAAATATTTATAGTAACAATGATTTCATTTTTTTTATAATATTCTTTAATCACAATAACATTTATTCGATGATTGTTCGGTAAATAACTTTTTCATTTGAAAACAAGTACTAATATTGAAATCGATACAGAATTGAAGTTTAAATCGAATTACTCATAAAGTTGCGGTACTCTGTTTCCAGTGACAAATGAAAACGGTTCTTTTCTTCTTCTGCTTTTCGTGCAATTGAATTAAAAAAATCACCCGAAAGAAAGAACTCCGGATATCGACGTTTTTTTTTTGCTAAAACAAATGACAAATGAGAGAATAAAAGCGTTTAAATCGAATATCAACGAAAAGCATCATCGATGGAGCGCCAGACGCGCAATCTCGACGCCTCGTCCCCCGAGTCTCTGCGGCGCAACGAGGTCGTCGACGAGGACGCAGCTTCCTGGCTCCGGTTGCCCGCAGCTCTGTGTCGCGGCGTTCCAAAGAGCATGAGAGCCATCGACCTGCTCCTCCTCTGCGGCCTGCTCCTCTGCTCGGCGCTCGCGCCGGCCTTTTGCGCGAGAAACGAGTCGAGCACCCTGATGCTCTCGTAGAGGCTGTCCAGGTCGCAGGCCGAGTACCGTCCGGGCCTCCTCGGGAAGCCCGCGAACTTGCAGGGCGTGTTGGCGGGCGTGCCCGGGCCGAGGATGCTGGTCGTCTCGGAGACGATCTCGAACTCGTCCCTGGGCTGCCTCCTGCGCTGCCGGCAGGACCTGGCGAACGTGCCGCAGGGCGTCGAGCAGTCGGTGGAGGCGGAGCTCTGCCCGGAGTCGGATGTCCCGCTGGCCGAGCGGGAGCCAGCCAGCAGCCGGAGGATCCTCGAGCGGGTGGAGGCGGCCGAGCTGGCGCAGCCGCAGGCTCCCTCGCAGGAGCAGGGTGGCCTACCTTGCGGCTCGTCTGGCTCTCGGGGTGGCGGCCGGGCCTGCCTGCCTCCCGCCTCGGTGCCTGCCGCCGCCACGGGCGCACTGGCGCATGTGGCGGCGCACTCGGTTCTCGTACTCCTGCAGGCAGCGGTCGATCTCGCTGACTGCGCCGCCGGGCGGTCCCCAGAAGCAGAAGAAGAGGGAGCGCTCGCTTGAACGGGCTCAATCGGGGACGAGGGAGGGTCAATACTGCCGCGCCTCGCGACGGCGCAGTCGCGCGGATACGCACCGAGCGCCCAGTCCGCGTCGGCGGAGGTGGCCGAGGAGGCGCTGCGCTCGTCCGGCGGCGAGCTGGAGGCTGCCCGCGAGGCCGGCAGCGACCGGGAGAAGGTGCCGCTGTTGCGCGACCAGCCGCGCCGCCCGGCCGCCTGCGGGACCGCTTTGCCGTCACCTGAAATTGTTTCCGGAGGCTGTGGTAGTGGCGGCGGAGGAGAGCCTCGGATGTACGTACTTGGACCTGGGAGGTCGCCGGCTGGAGAGCAGTCGGAGCGGGGCGGAGTGACGTACGGGGGCGGCGGGCTCTCGGGCACGGGCTGGCCGCCGTGGTTGCCGCCCGGTGGCTCCTCGTAGATGTTGAGCGTCAGCTGCGGCTCGAGCTCGCAGCTGAAAATCATGAAAATTTCAGTCCCGCGCTTTCGATCTCCCGAAAGAAACGGGGAGGGGGACGGGACTTACGAGCGCTGGCTCGAGGGGGTGCTTCTGCTGCGACGGCTGTCCCTCGGCGTTCGCCGCCTCTTCCTCCTCGACGTGCCGACGCCCTCGTCCTCCATGCCGAGCTTAATCACCTCGTCGTAGTTCGGCGGGGCCTCGTAGACCGGGGGGTCGTCGGACACGGAGATCTCGTCGATGCGCGCTCCGTCTGCAAGGTTGAGAACTGCCGAATATGCCAAGGGCTCAGAGAAATTGCACGATTGCAACGGAATCTCGTCCATGAATATAGCTGACTCAGTGACTTTGAATACCTAAGAGTTCGCTGATCGTTCTCAGCCTCGACTGCAGCTCCCTTTGCTGCCTGGCTCTCGCGCCGATTCGGTACAGCAGAATAATCAGGGCCGATATGAGGACGATGAGACCGAGGCTGCTGGCCACGAAGACGAGAGTGGCCGTTTTCAGATCCGGGTAACGGTCTATCTTCGGGAAGTAGTAGTTGGCCTTGTTCTGCTGCCACTTGCGCTCCCTCGTTCCCACGTCCCAGTCTGCACCGATATCGATCAATCCAGACAAGTCAGAGCCGATTTCTGCTATACGAATCGAACCTCTTACCCTGCATGCAGGTCGCCGGCTCGTCGCTGTTGTCGCCGCAGTGATCGAACCCGTCGCAGTTCAATTGGCTCGAGATGCACCTGTGATTCTGGCAGAGGTAGTCGGAGCCGGTGAAGCAATCTGCGGGGGTGCCGGCAACGATATAAGCTCACACTGATATCGTTACTTGGGTTATAGTTAGGCTATTCGCGATCAGTGCGTTACCCATGTAGCTGAAGGCGGCGTAGGCGATGGCCAGTCGGGAATTCGGGCCGAAGCTGCCCCTCAGGCTGACGTGGAATCCACTGGTCACCGGGGCCACGTGCTCCCGCAGCCTCGGCGGCTGCAGCTGACTGACGGGGTGCCTCAGGACCTCGAGCGGCATCAGAGCCGAGGTCGGCCCTTGCTTGATAATCAGCTCCGTGTTGCCCGCTGCAAAGGATAATAAGTCGGTTCCGCTGCTCATAAATCTATAAAATCAAAAGCCAAACTTACCCATCTCGGCGAAGCTGACGACTTTGAGGTACATGTGGCTCTTCATGTGGAGGAAGTTGCCGGGCGGCCTGATGAGCCAGACGCAGTCGTAGGTCTTGACGCCCTCGCCGACCATGTCCATCATGGTGATGGCGCCGCCGAGGTTCTCGACGTAGCCGCCGCAGTCGGTGATCGGGTGGGTGTGCTTGTCGTACTGCTGGACGAGGACGAACGAGTAGAAGGCCTTGTAGCCGAGGCCGGTGCCGCCGTTCGCGTAGAAGCGCATCAGGAGCGACGGGCCCGTCGAGACGATTATCGGGGGCCGGAAGCGGGCGCCGCTGCTCACGTCCAGCCGCTGACCGTTCCAGTCGTAGAACTGGACGGTTTTTTTTCCCCAGAATTAATGTACTCGCAGCCGTTCTTACCTCGACGTTCTTACCTCCATGATGGAGACGGCGGCGAGCTGGAAGTCGCTGAAGAGTATCCGTACGCGGCAGGACGGGACTTCCGTCGGACAGGTGATGATGTACTCCATTCCCAGGTCTCGCGGATAGCGCGCGGGGAAGAAGGGCGAGGTGAGGATTCCGCCGCCGGTGTTGTTCATGGACTTGGACACTTCGTTCATCGCGTTGGAGCCTTTCAGAATCAGCCGATTCCCTGGCGGAAGGAAGGAAGGAAGATCGAGCGATCGAGTGGAATAGAAATAGTTACGAAAAAAAAGATCGCTTATTTACTCTCGGCCGTGTATTCCATCGTGAAGGCGTGCTTATGCGACTGGCTGTAGAGGAGGGCGATCGACAAGGTTCTGGTGTTGGACCGGTAGGTGATCGGCGCGTAGTGCCCGCAAAACGGGCTCCCGGACACGTCCTCGTACGGCGGCTCCGATATCCAAACGTAGTCGCACCTGATTCGACCGATCGCGCGATTCATATATACGTATAAAGAAAATAAATCGTTCGTCCGTCTCTTATACCTGCAGGGGCTGTCGATGGTCATGCCGCCGTCGCCGCAGTGGTGCTGGAGATTGATGCTCTTGAAGGTGACGCTTATCACGCAGGAGGGACAGGTGACGAGCTCGAGGCTGCACTGGTCGTGGCTGCTGTTGGCCGCCGTCGAGTACGGCCTCGAGCTCTCCTGCCTCGGCATGTTCTTCACGAGGGTGACGTTCCTCGCGTCGAGTATGCCCTGCTCGCCGAGCTCGAGATACAGACGGCGGCCGTTGTGGGCACCGCAGATGTCCTCGTTGCGGACCAGCTCGCCTCCGCAGCCGGTTATCCAACAGACGGCCAGCAGGATCACTGGAAAGATTTTTAACACACAATGTCGTCGACTCGGCCCCGGTAAGTATATGATTTGCTTTTGAAAAACGTTAGGCTAATTTAAGCTAATGAAAATCAAGGTCACGTTGGATCACCGAGGCAATGAGATTTGCAACGTTTCAGGACGACGGAGGTGCAGTTCGAGGAAGATGCAAAAGAGGCAACCGACGGAGACTCACCATAGCGACACTGACACATATTTCAACGGCGGAGGCGGCGGCCGTTCTGCCGTCCGGGGACGGGGAGGAAACCCGACATTCGTCCAGCTAACTTGGTTAAGACCGAGCCGAGGGCCTCCACTCACACCTCACTGGCTCGTCTCTCGCTCGTTCTGCCTTACGACGACGCTCCCCGCGGACGTTACGTAGTCCGGCGGTGGCCGCGGCAACCCCCTCGCCGTCTCTCCGCGGATAATCGCACATCTACGGCATCGCCGATGACGAAATCCAGCGGGGCACACAGCTGCGCGCCCTTAACGCTTTGACCGAGCCTCCGAGCTCTTTTGAATTTTTGCCTCGGGGGAAGGAGAGGGAGAAGGTTGGAAAATAAACGGAATGCATTTTTTTTTTTTGTTTTTTTTGGCACAATTTTCTGCTTTTTATTGCATAACTTTCAACATTCGATCTATATAAACTAGAAAACTATTGCATTTTCGGCTTCCCGCGCGAGGAAACCAATTTTTGGTAAAAGCTCAACAATTAAGCTTCGGCGTAAAATACGTGCGATATAACAATAATACTGATTTGCCTGGAATGATGTACAGCTATTGTGTGGTCACAGATTGGTCTATCAATTGCTTAAATAACCAGATAGTAACAACAATTTTTTTTTATTCGAGTGATTTTATTAAAAGCCAGCACCTCGTATTGTTAATCAGATAAACTACTGCTTTATGTACAAAATAGGGATAACGAATGTTAGTGTTTTCCAAGTTTTTTTACTATTTAAGTATACTATTTGAAAAAATCACCCGAGATTAGAAAAAAAATTATTCGATTGTAATATAACATTTGCGCTTACAGTGACTATCACGTACAACCAACAATCTTTAAACAAGGCTCAATTCAAGCACGTTCTACTTTTTAATTTGTAGCTAAGTTAAACGGCAATGATCGGATTAAACGGTAAATGCTTATTACGTAATAAAAAAGCCTCGAACTTATACCTTGCTTGTGTATCGCGGGACTATTATCTATAAAAAAACACGACCCGCTATCTTAAACTGATCTCTTTCTTTCGTAGTATTTACAAAACGTCAGGTTTTTCAAGCTGCTAATTAATGGCTACTTTGCGATGCAATTCGGAAGCATATATATAGGTGTACAAAGCTGTATAAAGTGATACGCTGAGGACACTCGATTCTTTTTTCTTTTTCAATTATACGCAACTATTATCTTACATGCTCTTGAAATGGTTCTACATCGTGACTCCGCATCGTAAAAAGTCGAGCAAGAAGCCACATTTTTTTACGTAACTTTTTTTCAACATAGATAACCAGGTATTATTGTAAAGGTTAAAAAAGTATTGTTAAAGATTGTAGATATAAGCGTATTACAGTGGTAATGCCTTGCATTAGCTTATATTTATAAGTTTTGATTAATCGTTCGTACTAACTTTCATTGCGGTGTATAATACAACAACTGTGATGATTTGAAATGAACCCTTCGACTCTTATATAAATATAAACAAAGTGCTTTTAAAGAATTAAAATTGTGGACAAGCTTATTTGCAAAAAAAAAGAAAAAAAAACATTTATTTACGCGCAATTATCTTCACTTAAAATGAGTCGAAGGGCTAAAAAAAAAAAAAAAAAAAAAAATAAAATAGTTTTAAAAATTCAATCTAAAACATACAGCATTCGGAGCTTTACTGTAATCAGCGCGTAATAACAAGGTGAGGAACGGTTCGCTTTCGCGCTGCAATGGTAGAGTTTTAAAAAAAAAAAGGTGGGTTAACTGGAAAACTGTTTGCGTCTGTACATTGGCACGTAGCAATTGACACGTTATGAGTAATTGTGCGCGTTGTTAAGTGGATTGTTTATATTGTCTTTGTACTAGTGATCTTCCTGAGGTCAAGCGGTTTCGGTAGACTTTTATATCACAGCGACACGAGTCGTGCGTTTGTATATTGAATGCTTCCAGACGTCTCTCGTTGTGATTCGTGTATAAAAAAAAAAAAGAAATCGTCCCTCGACGAATCGTTGTCTGGCCCTACGTTCGATACATCGTTCAACGTCCATGGTAGAGTATTTGAATTTAGCGACTGCGATGAGGATTTATTTCTGGTACTGGTGATTGATTTCCTTCAGGAAGAAGAAAGCTCCCCCCAGCAGCAGCGAACCAGAGAGGTCGCCCAGCGCGGTTAAGTACGGGATCGCCGAGTTGTCAGGGTCAATTTTGTACTTCCACATGACGTGGACCATGATGTGGGCGGCGTACAGCAGCAGTATTACCTGAAAAAGCAAATGACAATATCCATTAGAGAGCTGTCCGCGACATAATATGTATAAGTCGGTGGAAGATTTCAGACGTGCAGGGATATAATACGTGGAAAGTTCTTGCAGCCGTTATCTCTGAAATTTTTTTAGTGTGGGAACGCTTAGGAGTGAGTAATGTCAATAAGAATCTTACTTGTAGGACAGCCACAGTCAAATAAGATAACGCAAAGTAAACGTGGATCGTTGAATGGCCCCAGTGAATGTAATCGGCGACGAAGGAGAATACCACATGGCCTGGTATCGACATGGCGATGAGAAGTCGCGCCGTTTTTGCAGACGGCTCTGAAACAGAAATTCGAAAAATCGATCTTTCAAGCAAACTGCTTTATCTCTCAAGTTCATATTTATCGATTGCTGTTCGATCGATTTTTACATTCGATCGAGCGACTCACCTCCGTGGAATAATGCCGTCCAAGGTGCCACCCAGGTCTTGGTCCACGGAGGCAGGATTCCGATGAGCGTTGACTGGTGCAGCATTGTCGAGATTCTAGAGGCTTGAACGGACACCAAATTGCCGCCGATTCCGTTGATTATGGGATTGAAGATGACGAAACCATTGAGGGAGTCCACTGCCTGGTCCAGGATCAAGCCACCGAGACTGAAATCGATCGATCGTTTCAACGTGAGAATCGTCCTTCGTAATTCGAACGAATGTGATTTGAGACTTTTAAAATACTCACCCACTGATGAAGAGGGCGGATATAACCGGAGTCCAACCGGAAGTCAATACGTTCCTCGTATATTTATTTCTTAATACAATACAGATCCAAATTGGAAGGAGTACCAAAAATGCAGCGACTATCGCGTAAAGTATCCAAATCTCGTTTTCAAGCCTTAAGAAGAGCTGCGAGGCTATGGCCGATAATACACTAATGGAGACGACGTCGCCTATCGAGGCTGCTAGTGGCGTCGCCAGGTTATCTGGGTTCAGTCTCAGGTGATGCGCACCCATGATGACGGCAATCATGGCGAAATCTAGAAAAATGCAATTTCCAATATGTAACATAATATGTATCTCGAGATAATTATCCCATTAATCGATCGATATGACAATGTTCTTTATCAGCCTCGACGACAAAAAACGAAAAAAAAAAAAAAAACATATTTACCCAGTATGAAGCAGGAACTGGTCGCCGTGCAAATGCTCGAGGTCATCAGCAGGAGCGAGTGCTCCCAGGAGAATTTCCCGCTGGCGATCGCCCCGACCGCGATGGCGAACAGGGCGACGAGCATCGCGGCGATCGTCGCCTGGACCTGGACGAGGGCTATGTTGCCGGTGATCATTTTCACGACCTCCCTGAGTCCCTTCATGTTGCCGAGGTTGGCCTGCGTGCTGAGCCGGGAGGCCAGGCACATGTCGAGGTTGCCCTTCAGGCCGAGCAGCGCCGGCACGAGGATGAAGATCTGCGACACCTCCTCGAAGACGGGCCAGTCCTGTTCGCAGAGACAATTAAGACAATTGAGTTACCGCCGGTAATTAACTCCGCAAAGGAGAGCTCGTTCGCCGAGAATTCCCGCGTTGCGTTAAAGCGCGTCGGTTCTCACCTTGACCTTGGCGAGGACGAGGCCGGCGCCGATGGTGCCGACGCCGGCGATGAAGAACGGTATCGAGATCTGGAGGAGCGTGTGGTGCCAGGCCTCGTCGGTGATGAGACGGCTGCGCTTCTTCTTCTTGGTCGGTGAACCCGCGCCGCCGCCGCCGCCGCCGTCACCTGCCTCGGGATCCGCGGGCTCGCCCGTCTCGTAGTTGTCGGGCTCCGGCTCCGAGTTCGTCACCGAGCAGATGGTCACGATCGAGCTGCCGCTCGACAGCGAGCCCATGTCCGCGAATTTTCCACTGGCGATGTCCTTGCCGTTGCCGCATGATTTAAGGCCAGCTGTTGAGCACAATTCCCATACTCTAATTAGGGACTGATCCCGATACTCTTCGGTGCGCGCAATCGTATATATATATATGTGTATACCGAAATCCTTTTTTAGTCTTCGACTAATTAAACTAATTATACGCGACGGCATTGAAACTTATCGCAATTAGATTAAATTCTTCGAATGCTCGCCATCTCGCTTTCGTCTCCCGACTTATTATGTAATGGTTAATAATTAATTTTATTTGTGGCCACAGTAAGCATTCTGCCGCGTTAAGCTAGAAAATTTATCCGATTTCTCAAGCGGCTCGGCGATAAGGATGCTTATTAATAAGTGTCATTAAGATTTATTTATTTATTTTTTTTTAATAATTGCATCGGAATTCCCGACAATGGTTATCTATATTGGTCAATGCTGTGGTATAATTTTAAAGCGGCCGGCTCTTATTTATCTAGTCCGCTGATTCGCCCGTTAATCGGCGCATCGTTGCATCGGATGTGTCAAGGTTCAGAGCTACAGGAGACTGCCACTTTGCTACTTTTCGCTATAATAATTGACAGGCGATGATGACGAATCGCGCGAAATTGCTCTTTGCGCGCACCGAAAATTCCCGACGTCGCGGTAAAAAAGAAATCATCGCCAGATGCGTCTCGTTATCTGTCTGGTTTTTTCCAACTGAAAATCGACGTACACGATTTCACGCAACGACGATAATCGACTGCGGGCGGAGAGTCTGCCGGCCGACGCGGCTTTATACCCCGAAAACCAGCCGAGAAAGCCGCGAGCGCGGAATAAAATTTTATTGGATCGCATGGCTTTTTTATTGGCTTTAACGAGAAGCGCGCCGGTTAGTTTCCCGTCTCCCGGTGTGTAATATTGTTAGAGTTTCGAAGGCGTTTTTATTTATCGAGCCGATGACGACGAACCGGGAAAGATGTTATCGCATTTTACGAAATTAATTGTCGCGGCGTCGAGTTTTTATTGACTTGAACATTGACGAAAATATTTTTATTGCGAGCACCGACGCGATTTCAAAATATTGCGATTCCTTCGTTCTTTAGAAGTTTGCATATACAATATATTAAATAAAAAAAATGCCTTAATCCTGTACGAGATTAATACAGAAAAAGGCGGAAAATCCTGCCGCGATAAATTGCGTCTGGGAGAGAAAAAAAAATCGATACTCGGGTGAGCGAGGGAGCCCTTCCTTACCTGCGATCTTCTTGACGATAGCCGGCTCGGCCTGCAGCGTGTCGGCCGACGGTAAGTCCATCTTCGACATTTCCTCGGGCTTGACGCCGAAGCCGCTCAGGGTCAGGACGATGCTGTCCTCCTTGCCGGGCGCCATCCTCACGTCGACGCTGTTGTTCGTGCTGTTGACCGAGTCCTGCTGTTGCTGCTGCTGCTGCTGCGTCAGTTCGTTCGCCAAGGCTGGATACACGACCATGCCTGCCGATCGTTTTTTTTTTTTTTTTTTTTTTATAAAATTGGATTTATTTCGTTGCCAATTTTCACAGTTCCAGTTTCGAGCGATTTTTACCTCGTTCGCTGCAGTCTAAGGATGCGGTCTCCCGGCACTCGTAGAAAGTCCAGCGCAGGATCGACCTGCGGCAGCGTCTGTTCCGATGGTCCGATTTCTGTCAGCTTTAGTCTGCAAGAACTGCAAAGTAATCGGCGTTAATTGTTTTCTGCGGGGAACTACTCCTGCTCTCTTGCTTTGTTGTTACTCAATGTCAATAGTGGACGCACCGATGAATTACCGACTCTCGCGCAAATTTTTCCCAATTTCCAATATTTCCTATTTTCTTTGTTCCGGCTAAGTAAATCCGTTTGTGCTTTTGCTTTAGTTGAAAGAGCATTAACTTGTTAAATTATTTCATTCTTTAATTGAAACAAGTATACTCGAGCCGCTTATTTTACCTTACACTAAAAGTTCTTACTCGTAAAAAGCAAAAAAAAAAGCGTCGTTATTAAAGGCAATCGAGTCGATTATAAAACTCGAAGGTCAATGCTTAGTGTCGAATCATTTGATTACGGCTAGCTGTTGAAAATTCAAGCTGCCTTTTCAGATAGGCGGGCGGCGTTGTAAAAGAAAAAAGAAAAAAAGTAACAGAGCTCGCTCGCGAGAAAGCTCAGCGTAACTCGATCCGAACGGTTGAATCAGACGAGGAGTTCGGCCCGATCCGCAAGATGTATGACGCGAAAGAAAGAAAACTCCGATCTCGAATCATCCTCTTATCGCCCTCGAAACTCGACACCTCGGTCAAGTTCGCTCCGTGCTAAATCAGCAATAATTTCTCTTTCGGCGAGTGTCCGGCACGTGTCGGCTTCTTCTCTTTAAAGTTCAATTATAGCTTTCTGCTGAGCCAATCTATCGCAAGTATAACGAACGATAAGGTAATGCAGAAACCGCATGACGGAGGCGCTGCTGATGACAGTAAAAAAAAAAAAAAAAAAAAAAAAAAAAACGATGCCATTGAAACTATTCTCAAGGAAAATGATAAGGCAAGCGAGAGAGATAAGGAAAAAAGTAAAATAGGCGCAATAACGGCGAAAACGGAGAAAAACGAAGAAAAACGCTGGCACCTGCGAAGTGCACCCGGCATCGTCGCCGGGTCTGACACACTTCTTTCGCGGATGCACCTGGCTTTCTTTTTTTTTTTGAATTTTCGGCGGAAATCGTGGGCGGACTTGCGCGCGAGCGGGACCGTTTTCTTAAAGTGTGCAGGCCGAAATCGCGTGCGGCGCCGCCGCCGCCGCGCGCACCGCAATAACGGGGGCATTACATAAACTTCCGTGCCGCGGAGCCGAGCTGCAAATGTCACATTGGAAGCCGCGACGTCTAACAGCATTGTCCGGTTCGGTCATTTTCTAACCGAATCGGGCTGTAGCTATTATTTTAGACTTCGTTCTTTTTGCGTTTGCTTGCTTTTTACTTTGGAGGAAGAAAATCGAGAAAATCACTGGTCGATAAAACTGTTAAAACCGTTTACCGTTTCGCTTTTCGTGACGGGAAAGGATTTCCGATATTTGTCGTGAACGCGATAAAATATTAATTTTCTATTTCAAATAAATTGACGGACAAAAAGTGCTATTCTATAGTCGAGTTACGTAGAAAATTCGCTGCAATTAAGATATTTATTTATGAGCTAATAAATTCGTTTTAACAATTGCCTCGGCAAATAGGGAAGGTTTAAAAAGTTCCCAAGAATACTGCACTAACTATAATTCGAATAATTAAAGTAAAAAAAAAAGCGAGAGAAACTTCTTTACTGTAGGCCTTTTAAAAGTGCAAAAAAATCTTACGCACACTTTGATTTAATGCGAACTCAAAAGATACTGTTTATGCTGGAAAAATGTTAATTATAAACTATGTATAAACTAGTAAATAATTATGCATTTTCATGAAGGTTCAATTTGACTTATTGCAATGAATCTGACATAAAACAAACTGTAATGAAGACATTTGAATATCAGATTTAATTAAATTGCAGAAGATTATATTTTTCATAGGATTCGAGCATCAAGACTAATTGTATTTACCGGCGTTAATTAAGTATTAAAGAAATTAAATTTACTTCGTATATTATTCGATTGCCGTGGAAATTGAGTTCGTCGTCGTCCCGATCCGCAAGCCCGACCTCTTCGAGCAACAAGATTACGAGTATAAAAAATCATGCAACATACTGTTCCGCGCTCATTGTCTTTTATGCTCGATGGACAAGCGTTATATTTTCGATAATAATTGAACGTCGTAAGTCACTGACGTCAAGTTTTATTGATGCGCGCCGCGAAAAATACAGCGATAATGTCAGATAGGATCTGGTGATTGCCCGCGAGATCGCAGGAATCTCTCCTATCTCTTTCTCTCTCTAATTGTCTTTTTTCACGCTTCCATCCGCAGATAATTAAGGCGAGATGTCATCGCGCTCGCCGAATCCAGCTCCCTTGTTTCCTTAATTTTTCGCCTTGCATGTCGTTGGCGATAAATAAAGGTATAAATCAATGAAAGAAGATGCGTATCGTAAATGTCGTAAGTATGATCGATAAGAGGATATCGACTCTTATATATTACTAGTATTATACAAATAAATGCCGCGGGTTATTACGTAAGGGGAGTTCGCGGGTTCCTTTAAAATCGAGAGCCTCGCGTGACCCGATTCTTTCAAAAACCGATTATAATTTCCTTGCGCGAAAAACTGACTCGCGTGCGACTCCGCCGTATATATCGCTTATATATTCATCGATTTCCTCTTATACTCGATGTGCGAGCTTATATGCCGACGATCGCTAATGAATGTGCGCAATAAGTGTCAGGCTGTGTAATTTAATCAATCCATTTCTATAGTCTTCTGCGGGAGATTTATTAGGCTAATTAGCGCTACTTGGAATTAGTGACAGTGCAAAAAGAAACTGTCATAAAAAAAAAAAAAAAAAAAAAAAAAAAAAAAAAAAACTGTCGGCGGGATTGAAGCTTTAATACCGTTTTATTAGTCAAGTTTTGTGAGTATGATTCTATCGTTGCCCTCTAAAATTTTCATCTCTGTTTCGTACTTCACAAGCAATTCCAATATTTGGGTCTTTAAGAATGCTTTAAAGAAAGCAGAAAGCAACTTTGGAAAACTCGTCTTACCCAAATATTTAATAAACTTTGTTTCTCTTTAAAGCAGTCTCTCTTTAAAACTTCGTTTAAATAAACAAAGACAATTGTACAAACAACTTGATATTGCGATCATTTTCATCAAAGTCTGAATCAGCTGTTAGTCAAAGGAAAATTTGAATCGTTTATTTACGCTTGTTTTTTATATTTGTTTGAACAGAAAGAGCTGGAAAATAGGAGAACTTTTTTGAAAAAAATAAAAACTCGTGACGTACGATATTTAAATTTTTGCTGTGAACCAGTTTTGCGCATACTTCTTAGAACACCTATTAAGCGTGATATTACTAGATAAGTTACAAGCTATTATCTTTTAAAATATTTTATCATTTTACAAATTGCTGATTCTCGAAAAGCAGATAAATACTGCAAACAGATATTAATTGTCGATCACGTTTTCACTGATTTAAAAATAAATTAACAATTACATAAATGAATTGTCATCTCTCCGATCCTGTAAAAGTCTCCTTAAACATTTATTCAAAACGATTGATATATAAAGAAAGAATTTTGTATTCACAATAAAATTCATATGTATATCAAAGCAGTATTATTAAATGGAAAAATGTCTTAGTGCGTCATTAAGAATTATTCAACAGGTGTTTCAGAACTGGCTAGCAATATATTAAAAGAATGAACTTGATAAGTCCCAAATTCAGCAGTAAAATTATCTAAAAAAATTATAGTTTATTGCACTACGAAAAACTAGGCGAAGAGGCTTCCCTTGCCTTTGTTAAATGATACATCGAAGAAGATCGAGTTACTTACAGCGGAGACACATTTCGGTGAATTTGCCCCAGAGTTTCCAGCTTAGTCGTCGATGGTTTGTCCAGCCTAGTGGCCTAAAACACGTCCTGTCCCTTCGTCCGCGAGAGTATTTCTCAAAGGCTGAGATATTCAGCTGGGTTTCTCCGGCCGCAAGACGAGAGACGCACGAGCGAGACGAATTTACGAAATCGAGAGTGAAAGCTTAAAATCACTTGCGGCACTTCGGCTTTCCAAAAGGAACAAAAAAAAAAAAAAATGAGACGTCGGATATCGGCAATCGTCGAAGCGAAGACTAAATAACTGAAGCTTTCAGCTCGGAGGAGCGCACTTGACTGCTGAAGGAAACCGCTCCGGATAGCTACTTAGTGTCGCTGGCTCCGCCTTCTCGAGACAGAATTCTCACTCCCTCTCCTCCGCGCGAGAAATCGGCCGCGCGCACGTGCGTGCACAAAGCCTCTCTTTCCGTATACCTGATTGCCTGCACCCTCCTCCGCAATCTCATATATACCATCCCCCTTTTTTTTCTTCTACCTGGCCGGATTCTCGGGGCCCGATTGCCGGGAAGTACGGACTTTTCATTTGTTAGTGCCAGACTCCTTATCGCCGCCTCGCATCTTTCCCGTGGTTATTCCCTAATTTTTGAACCTAATGCCGTTTTAAAGATCTCCGCGGACAATTAGAATGTCGTTAAAAGTGAATTATTTGGATTTGCTCGCCAAACGTTTTCTCAAATTTTCGGAATTTCTCATATTTACATTTTAGCACAAAGGTTAATGGGGAATTGCGCCATTAAAAGTGTTATTTTGTAAATTAGCTGCGAAAATATAATTAAATAAATAATACATTCGTGTTATTTTTGTGACAATGTATTCAATTGTTTATCAATAAAGGTAAGATTTGATTGTTTTCGTCCTTTCGACGAAGAAAAATAGCAATTTTGGTATTTTATGTCATTTGGAACTGAAGATTTTTAGAAGAGCCATTTTTTTTAGTTAATATCAATTTAATAATTTTATTTAAAATTCAATAACCTGGAAAAATTTAACTGATTAATGAATCATTTTAGTTTGTTGAAGTTTCAAAATACTAAATCAAAAAAATTACTTACGTACAACTCTTTAGTTCCATAAAGCATTAAACACAGATATTTTAAGTTTCGGAGACTGAAAATATGATGAATGTGTCACTTGTCGAAGACAAAGCTATTTTACTTCATCAAAAGGACCAAAAGAGTCTTGGCTTCTTTGATAAAAAATTAAACACAATACTTACTTAATTATATTTTCAACAGCTATATAAAGGGGGCACGTTTAATGACTAATATAAAACAGAAATTACTTGTTTCATTTCTAAATCTTTTATTCTTTTATAAAATTGATCTTATCTAGATTTGAAAACATACTTACAGTTCTTGATAAGGAATACCTTCTGGAAAACGTCATTTTCATTGACGTATAATGCATTTTTATGTAAGTATAATTGTTTGCGTATTTTCATATTGTTGAGAAACTTTTAAAAATCTACATTTTACAATTTATATGCAGATGTTACTTTTTTCCTATTAGTTCAAAGATGAGTTAGAAGGAACCTGGCTCGTAAATCCAGCAAGCCATACATATTAAAATGCATATAATACTAAAGTTTTTCACCGATAAGTTTTGCAGAAAAACTTTTGGCGAAACGCTGAAATTGTATTCAACTCGTAAAAAATACAGCTATCGGCATAAGGATGGAGTCAAGTAGTGCGCCAGTCCCGAGGCCAAAGATTACGACTCGTAAACTAAGAATGTAGTATACGCTATATTGTTATTATTACTAATTATAGTTTGGAACTCACTTGAATTTCAATATTAAAATAATACAAGCCAATGCACTATATATCTATTTTAAACAAGAACTAAATGACGAGTTGCTCCGCGGCGATTGTCTGAAACTGAATCGTTTAATACTAATCGTTTAATTACAGGGATTCCAAAAGAGAAGAAATACACCTTTCCAGTATATCTTGCAGATCTGTTTCCTCTTACACGATGTACGTCAGCCGCGCGACTTAGGTATTATCAGTATTACTGGTCATAAGCAATTGTGTTCCAATTTGATTTTCGCGTTATAACGGGAAGTCCCGGGAGCAAATTGAGAATTCTAAGCAGTCGATAAGGAAAAGGCCGCTTCGTCGATGGACTTTACATCGTACAGCTATATATACCTTTTAAGGCAACGGATTGACGTCTTCATCGGTGTATCGCCGCGGTGAATACTCTCTTTCACTTTCTTCCTCGCTGCCGATCTGCTTCCCCGACGAGACGACGACGACGACGCTGCTGCTCCTTCTCCCCGACAACTGTCGCGATCATATCGCGGAGAGGAGAGTTCACTCGGATGGGTTATTTTCGAGAGAGCGACGAGTGAGCGTACATTTTTACAGGCGGGCACGAGGCACCGGAAGCCTGGAGAGCGAGAGGACTGTTTGTAGCGGCGCGAGTCCGAGCGGTGTACTAAAAGCCGCGGACGCCGGTCGCCTTTTCATTGTGCTACCAACACAGAGAAACGTCGGAGTCCACTTTCGAATCAGAGTCCCATCTGATAAAGGCCAAATATTTCTATTATCTCGCATTCTTCCCCCAAGGGTGCGCGTAATCTCTGGCCCCGATGGATTTGCGAATGAAATTTCTGCGCGCGACCTTTGAAAGTGGAAAATCGGGTTATTGTGTCCATCGCTGGCTTATCGTCAAGATCCTCAAGTGGCTTTTTTTGTTTATACAATATCGCTTTTATCGAAACGTCGCGAGAGTATAGACGCGCGAAACAGCTGTGCAATCGATCGAATCAATTGAACGCACACCGCTGTCAATTAATTGGTAATCTTCGCGAATTAGCCTTAATTCGAGCAAAGGAGTTTTCCTACTATAATGAATTGTACATTCCTACAATAATGTAAAGATTGAATTCGACACTTACCTGCAGCTCTGGGTCAATCGTCATGTTCGAACTGGAAAAACGTGCAAGAGAGCCGCGGTGATTTTCTCCGCTTCGCCTTCGCTTTATCGGGCTCCATCGTCGAGAGAGACGGCATGCGCGCGACATCGAACGCAAATCACCTCGGGGTTGCGGGCACATATACATATATATGCATATATAACAGAGCTGCCAGATAACGGCTTTACGGCCGCGCGTAAAGCCCGCTAACTTAATTTCCCGACGCTTAAGCCGCCGAGTTGTAAACCGCGGCCAGACTCAACCGGCAATCGTCGGATATTTTTATTGCCTCCTTCACCGACGCTTTTCAAAATTTTAATTCGCGCGCGCGCGCGAGTCATCTCCAGGTTTTCAATCTGAGCTGCAAACGCGATTGTTCAGTTGAAATTGGAGGATTCTAACTTTCGCGGAAGGATATGCATTAGAGGCTTCCGCGGAAATTTATGCTCGACAAAAGCCACTTGCGCACGAAACTAATTGCGAGCAATTTTCGCGCTCGATTGTTTCCCTTAGCAATCTAGCAATAATGCTGATTGAAGATCTGAGAAATTTTTAGATCTCACGAGTGCGGATTGACGCCGAGTGTTGTGTTGACGGGGGGAATGAAAATAAACTTGGAAACAAATATAATCGTGTAATTGGCTCTGGCTCGCGCGACGAGATAAAATACAATATCCACGCGGCGTCACTGAAATTCTTAACGCCTCGCGGAGAGCAAATAAATAAATAAATAAGTGTAATTATATATCGCCAGGCGCAGATTCGCGCGTCTGCCACGTGAACGCGTTACGTTTTTTGATAAATGTTTTACAACTGGGATTGTGAGCGCGCGAAAGTGAAATAAAAATGTTTTAACTTATCTCAAGGAGCCTGAAGGAGAAAGAAGAGCGCGTTGCAAGTTTTAAAGAGAAAATTTCATCTGGCGCGATATAATTGACGGCGCGCAATCTTCCTTTATTATCGTCGGGTTAGTCGCTGAACAATCGGAGAATGAGTTCGATCAAATCATAGATAAGTAAATGCTCAAACAAAACGCATCTTTTTTATCCCGCTCGGAATTTATTGCCTTGTGAAATATATTGCTCGCGAGAGTAGCGGGAACGCTGGATAACGTATATATATAAATAATTGACACATCTATATTTATAATAATAAAACGGATGATAAATGAATGAGAAGGCTAGTTTAATATTATCATTTTATTTCTCTGTTATTATAGATCTTCATAATACAAATTGTTTTCGCAATGAGAATCCTACAGTTGCACAAAATTTTTCGTAGAATTCCTCAGCAGGTTTTTTTATTTATTATAATAAAGTCGCGCATCTTCGCGACAGACCGTATTATCCTCGTAATGACAGTAATAATGATCAAATTAGTCATTTCGCAGCAGCTACGACGTTCGCCGCCGTTCAAAGATATTTTTCCATTGTCATCATTTTTTTTCCTCTTCTTTTTCAACAACGTAATCACCAAGGAGAATATTATCAACATCGTTTTTTCGCGAAGATGTCTAAATAGAAGCTTCCCAGGTCTGTATAGAATAAAATCGCGCTTTTACGCTAACGAACAATATAATGATCATCCACAATTATAATGGCCTTATTTATATATAAATGTATCTTAAGAATTAATTTTGATTTTCAAGATTTTGATTTTCCGTTGCCTTAAGTCCTATCTCTCATTATTTTTTTTTTCTTCTTCAGTTTTTTTTTTTTTTATTTACGTACCCAAACTAGCTACCGATAGAGTTCAATAATAAATCGATCGTTTGCACGAAAACTGAAATAATGAAGTTGTTCTTTTGAATTTTTTTTTTTTTTTGATTGAACATTACAAGTGTAAAATAGTTGATTGCACTTGCTCCAGTTTAATCGGTTTCTATCCTACATTTGATTACATTACCTTTTCATCCTCCTCGAGTCGATTAATACGCAAAAAAAGTAATGCACACGCACATAAAGTCGCAATCTCGCCTCTTAACAGATACAATTCAGAAATAAAACACTTAGGTACAATCGATCATCGTGTATAACATTCATCTTTAATCTTACAATTAATAATTAAGAATATCGATTAGTTTGAAAGCATTTTATTAGGAACATTCGATTCTCTCCCCCGATCAATATTTTCCGTGCTTTGAGTTTATCAGTTCGCTTTGGCCACGTTTTAAAATCTCTTGTAAAATACGAAAAAGTCTTGTCCTGCCCCTACGTAAAATTGTTTTGTCAAAAAATCTCTGAACTCTCTACCCGTCCATTGTCTTTGACGCGATTACCGATGGTCAGTGTGTCTTAGAAAAAAAGGCTCAGTACTTACATTTCACTTTGCCTCCGGATTTTGTTCTTAAAAACAAGAAAGAAAAGACTGATGTCTCTGGCGTTTTGGTTTACCGAGTCTTCCTGTGCGCACAACAGTGATAAACTAAGATCGCTCTAATTTTGAGAGCCTCGTCGTCTTTTTTTCTTTGTTTTTTTTTTCTTATTTACACGATTTACGTATTCCATGTTTACGAATGTATAAATACGGACTAAAGACTAAACGTTAATTCGCTATCGACATTTTAATCACCGACTACAGTATCGCCATTGTACTTAGTTATATTCACTTTGTGAAATTTTTTTAATAATCATTTGCTCGTGTAACGAACGCAGGCTGTGCACCGTAAAATGACCCTGAATCACAAAATATTCTTTTCGTACGCACACTGTACTGCTTCGTTCGTCTACTTCAAGTTCAGTAAATATATTTTCATATATCATAAATATTAATTTGCCTTACTTATAATCATTTTTTTCAAACTAGCTCATTCCCTTGCTTCGCTTAAAATTTTCTTTTACATAATATATATATATATATTATTATTATTTTTTTTTTCTTACTTACGCCTAATTTTGATTTGTGCTTCTTACAATGTACACTTCTTATACAGCGACAGCTCTAAAACATATCTTGCCCTTAGCTTACTATAATTATCATATATTTTATTTACTCTTATGCGGCTCGCTTGTGCGCAACTTGTGTTTTTTTCATTTTATATTCTGCGCGTTTTTTTAATTCGTCATTTATTGTACAAACACTGAACTTTGGTCCGGCTTTTGTTACTTTGTATGTGTATCTAAATGTGGTTCTTTTTTCAATAATATATTATCTAATAAAAATTCTATATATTGTTTCAAAAGTGAAAATATATACGCGCCAGGAGCATATGGAACTAGAATAGTTTCACGTCTTTAACGCTTACAATAGGAACTTTGTGGTTTGGCAATGTTCTGCGAGACATTGCCGCAGGTTTTGCACTCCGTCGGTCGTTTTTTTTTTCTTTTTTTTTTTTTCTTTTTTTCATCATCATAATGTACGCTGCGTTAAAAAGTTGAAAAAGGAAAAGGAAAAGGTAAGCTACAAAACTCGCTTTCCACCAAGTGTCGCCCCGCGGCTAACCCTCCGTTCTTCTCGTGCATCTGTTTATTTACCGTGAACGATTCTCCGGCGAATCGGCGAGAAACTCTTTTTTTTATTTCACGGCTGTTTTAAAATACAAGCCCGAAATGGGGTGTCGCGTGTCGCGCTTTCGGCAGCGGCGGAGAAGAAAAAAAAAAAAGAGCGGAATACTGGATAAAAAAAAAGCAGAAACGAAATCCCTTTTCCCGCGTTTACCCTTCCGCACGAGCGACTAATTTCACGTAGACAATTCTTCTCTCTCTCTCGGCCCCTTTCGCCTTTTCCCAATTTCCTTTTCTGCGACTGCTCCCCGTGCCATCTGTCGCCCCGGGCCGACAATGGCGCCTCCATATAATAAGGGATTTCCAAAATATTGTGTAAATCCGGCGATCGATCTGCGCAGCTGAAAAATTTTGGGGTGAAATCCGGCGAAAATACGTAAGCGCGCGCGCGCGCGGATCGGTCAAGAGCTGCGAGAGCGAAAGGGGGAAACATCCCCCTCGCCCCGCGGCGGATAAATAAAGGGTTGTCGCGCGCGACCAAATAAATTTCCCGCTTTCAGCTAGTTTTTACGCGCTTCTTTAGAATTTCCGTCGAACCCCCCGTGTGTCCCGAACGAGAGGGCCCTCTCGCCCGTGTCGTAGCTACCTGCGCGCGAATGACTCTGCGAGAAACAAAAAAAAAAAGGGGGCTCGCCGAACGTTGCCCACGTGGCAGGGCGCAAGCGTGTCGAAGGCTCCTACGTCTTCATGGGGTCGAGTAGAAAGTAATGCTCGCCGAAAAGACGTTGGAGATTCCGAGGCACTTGCTCCGTAGCCGAGAAGTGGTTATATATGTATATATCGATCACGCGCCGGCATTTTTAATTCACTCGTTCAATACACAGGTATGTACGTATATCGATAGAAGGAACGAGTGGTCGTTCGAGTGGTTTAAAGGAAAAGGAATGACGCAGGACACGGACTAATTGCATCAAGTCTGGCGGAAAGCGTGAGATATTATTGATTTTTATATAGGATGTAGAGAGGCGCTGTGTGAGAAAGAGGGGGACGTTTCGGGGGGGGCGTCTTGCGCTCGCCTTTCCCCATTGCTTTGTGTGTTTGTCGAGAAAGTGGGGGAGATAGCGCGGTGTCATTTACCCGGACGGACGTCAGTCCGCCCAAGTCCGAAACGAAGAAATGTTCTCTACAAAGACGAGGCAGAAATTCGCTCGCTCACGCGAAGGAAGCGCGCGGACGAAGTTTACCTCCTCGCCTATTATTTATGGCTTTAACGACTGGAAGGAGAGAGAGAGAGAGAGAGAGAGAGAGAGATGGCGAAGGAGGGGTACATTGATTTTTTTTTCTCCGCTCGCCTTTAAGCGCGCCGCACGCGAATCTCTATAATTTAGTCGGGCGGCATTAATTTATGCAGCTCCTCAGTCGTATGTAAATTGGATGTGCAGTACACGCCGATCGATTCGGGCGCGATTTCAGGCACAAGTAGCCGGGCGTTCCTCTGTCTGTCGCTGCGCGACACTTGTTGGAGAGAACCGAGCGGGATAAGAAACTCAAAGCGAATTGCAATTGGGGGATTAGAGCCTGCTGGGAATGTGGAAATAAACAAAATTAAATGCAAATAAAGTAAAAAATCATATTTATTACAAGGATCACACAATATGAAATCATAAAATCATAGTAATATCGTTACTGTATAAATAAATAAATAAATAAATAAATATATAAACTAATTCTAACGTAATGCTATTATAAAAGAAATAAAATATATAAGTCAACGCAAAATTTCACCTTCACTGTCGAATTGACGCAAAGAAATTGACAAATACCAAAGTAAAAAGTGCCCTGAGAGATATATTTGAGATATCAATCCTCTTTCCGAAAGAAAATTTCCGCCTTCTTTTTTCCGTTGCCCTTTTGACTACCCGTCAGTCGACTAGCTTCATATCAAGTAGGAATTGTAAACCACTTCCAAAAATGACTAGACATTACTATAGAAACTTGTAAAAGCTAAAATTCTTCATTTCTGCTCTATAGTCAAACTCCGCGCTTTTTTATCATACACTTATTTAGTACAATGTCCTTTAATTTTTTTTTTTTTTGCCTGCATGCGATTCCGTTCTGCGTACTTTTACGCGCAATTATATAATATATAGATTTTTGTCTTTTATCGTACATACTATTCTTTTCCGCCTCGAACATAGTGTATATGTATATATAATTATAATTTTTTTCATGAAAAGTACATTTTTGTATTTTGTTTATATATATATATATATTCTCATACGTCGCTCTTTTCCTCAAACCTTCAATAATAATTATATTAATAATAATAAAATGCGTGTATACATAGTTTATTTTCGACTCTCCACTTATTACGGTTAAGTTTGATTTTGCGCTCAATTTATAGTAGATAAATACAAAGGCAATTTTGACGTCGTCTCACCTCTTACATATTTTCATTCGTCATTATATATCCGTCAAGCTTTCCCGACGCCGTCCTCAAAATTGTTCAAACAAAAATACGGACTGGCAACAGCAGATAAAGACTGGACTGCGCGGAGAACGAAATTATCAGCTATAGTTGTATATTATAAAGTGACCTTACAAAATCTGTAAAATCTTCGTAAAAACAAAATGCTGCAACGAAGCGTTCGAAAAGTAAATGATGGTAACGCGAGTCGAGTGCACGTCGCGCGCGCGCCTTGAGCAGCAAATTTCGTTCGACTGCAGAGAGAGGAGGGCAAAAAGTTGAGCGCACACGCGTCATTTACAATGGATACACAGTCTGTCCGCTCTCCCGGCCCCGTGTCCCCGTCCCCCCTTGATGCAAGTCGCCGTCATAATTTCCATTTTCTCCCGTAAAAATGAATTTTTCGAGTTTTCCGCACCCCCCGCTTTCGCTTTCCCCGCGGGCACATTGTAAATGTGCGTTTATTTTTCTTTCCCCCCCCCCCCCTCTCTCTCTCTCTCTCTGAATGGACTCGGCAGTCGCACGGAAATTTATGTTAATGCCGGGCCCGTGAAAAAAGAGAGAAGGAGCGAGAATCGTCGCGCTCTCATGCTAATTCCGAATTCAGACGAATTTTTGGAAAAAGGACACGCGCGCGCTTAACGTCCCCTCCCCCCGGGCCGAATGGGGCGAACTAATGATTCACGGCCTCCGGAGCGTACAGCGCACGCTTTCTAGACAAAGCGGGGAATTTGAATACATTTGCGAGAGAGCGGGGCTGCGGGGTCGCGGGGCCCCGCGGACACGACAAAGCCGGCCGAGCTTTCTCTCTCTCTCTCTCTCTCTTTCTCTCGGCCAACTTTTTTTCCGGCTACTCGCTCCTTCTCTCTCGCTTCCTCTATCACTCTCACACCCCCCCGCTCGAAGCTTCACCGATATTTCACCGGCCGATCTACCGTATATATGCGTGGCTCTCTCTCTCTGTTATGACTATTATTTGTAGCGTTCAACTTTTCGCCTATAATCTAATGCAGGGAAATAACGAAAAAAAAAGAAGAAAAAAAAAAAGAGAAAGTACGAATTACCACCGTCCGAGCAGAATTTCTGATGGCCGGCTTCCGTGAAAAATATCTGGCCTAAGGTAAGTGCCGGCGAGCTGTTCCGCACCGGGAGGGGAGCTCTCGAAGTTGCTCAAAATCCGAGTCTTTCTATTTTCTTTTTTTCAAAATTCACGCGGCATCAAAACACGGCGAACGATTTCTCTCCGTAAAAATGCCAGAGCGGCATATAAATTTTGTCGCCCGGCGGAGGGGTGCAGGCGCGCGGTTCTCTTCCACGGGGGGGGTAAATGAATTTTAACGATTTGTCCGAAAAAGCGTGAGCGCGCGCGACCTCGGGGTCAGTAGCGGGGCGACACAGGGGAGGAGAGAGAGAGAGAGAGAGCGAAAAAAAAAGGGAAATTTCCCTAAAGTACTAGTTACGGCTAGCTGCGCGCGGGCCGAAATCGGAAATGCGCTCGAGCGCTCTAGGCAAAGCGGGAGAGCGGCATGAATTTTTGGAGGGTGAGCGCGCTGGTCACTCTCCGAGCCCGGTAAAGAACAGCTGTGTCCTACGGATTTCGATCGATTTCGAGCGTTAATAAATACGTACGCTACTTTTTCCTTTTTTTTTTTCGAAAGCCGGCCCTTCCCTCCTCCCCGCGCTTCGACTCGGGGCTCGCGTGTGTGTCTCTCTGCTTTCTTTTCGAAAAAAAAAAGACCTTTTTTCCCTCTACATATCGCGCGCGTGCGCGCGTCCCTTCCTCCTACTTAAATTTAGCACATTTTTACTTTTGATTCTCAGTTTCTCGATGCTATATAAGTTGCAAGGCACAAAAAGCAACAGCTCCTTTAAAAAAAAAAAAAAAAAAAAAGCAACTCCGTGCGCGAGATCGCGTGGGGGGATTAGACTAGAAAGTGATAAAGAGACCGTCTTTTTTGCTGACTAAAATAAAGAGATTTGTATATATCTTTGGTTCTCGAGGACTCTCCGCCGCGCAGCGAGTCACGTGTAGCGCCGTTAAATCTTACAAGAATGAGCCCGTAAAAAAAGTGCTCGATGCGCACCGTACATCATCATTTTTTTTTTTTTTTCGTTAAATATAATAAGAGATCTATTTTGTTTTATTTTCGCGCGGTTGGCTGTCTATATAATACGATTGTACTTTTGGTTGCGGGTTATACTGTGTCGACCCTGAGTTCGTTTTCCTTTCGTCAATGGTTTCCTTCTTTTTTTTTTCTCTCTTGTTTAAATCGCTGATATAAATTCTTATAGTTTAAAAACTATACATTATACGTATAAAGTTTTCTTCTTTTTTTTTTTCTTCTTCAACGCCAAGGCATCTTGCGTTTTACTGGCTTTGTAGAACGATGAGAGTTGTAAAAGGCCTCAGAATATAAACGTCGCTTAATTTTAATAACCATTAAAACCGCGCTGGCTGCAGTGTGTGCGTTTAATGATTAACCGAGCAAGAGTGAAACAACAGTATTTAACCACTATATCAATTGTCTACCCGAACGGTACGTAGGATAAAAAGAGTCATAATAAACTAAAGTTAAGATATCGAGAGGACAAGCAAGAACGTTTGTATGCAAGTCTGGAATATTATCGAAAATAGGAACTTTGTTTGATCACCCATTTGCAGTAATACAATTGCCTCTATAAGATATTTACATTGAGATAAAGGGTGTTGGCCCGGCGCGCCTCGCCGACAGGCGGCGTATATATATATATATATATTAGACGGAGACTATAGGTAACCGGCGCCGTTATATATATATATCTCAGTTTTGAATTAGGAACCAGTAACCACGTGCTTTAGTGAAGAGATCTCTGGCGACTCGTCGCCCTGCTCTCTCAGGCGGGGTTAAGCGTGAAGGAGAGGGTGAGGGCGCCGTTGACCCTGGCGTTGACGGGCAGGAAAACCAGGGCGGGCGCGAATCGGCGCTGCTGCTGCTCCTCGGCGTCGAGCTCCTCGATTATGAAGGGCTGCATCAGGGGGCAGTGCTTGTCGTCCTGGGGCATGGCGTAGCTCGCGGGCACCTTGTGCTTGTTGGCGACGTCCTTGAGGGTCTTGACGAGCTCGGTGAGGGCGGTCTCGGTCGGGTCGCCGAGGCTCTTGTGATCCTTGCGTATGTGCTTCTTGATGCGGTTGAGATTGGCGGTGGCGAAGCCGCACTGGGAGCACTTGTAGGCGCCCTGGGGCATCACCTGGACCGCGTGCATCTTCTCCTCGGCCTTCTTCATCTTGTTCGTGTCGATTTCGTTCATTATCTGGGGACTCGACTGGCGGAACTCCTCCTTCGCCTCGGCGAACTCGCGCTCTTGGGGTTGGTGTTGGGGTTGCTGCTGCTGTTGCTCGTTGCCCAGGGCGAATTCGCCGAGGAGAGGCATGGGGAACTGGGAGAGGAGGCCCGGGAAGGGGCCCGGGCTGCCGTGATTGAGCATGTGCCGGGTGGCGATGTGCTGACGGAGCAGTTCCGGCTGGGCGAAGCTCTGGGCGCAGATCGGACACTGGGTGAGCCGTTCGCTCTCCTGGGCGGCCGCCGCGTTCTCTTGCTGGCTGTGGGACCTCTCGTGCAGGAAGAACAGCGGCAGGATCGAGGTCGAGAAGTTGCAGTGAAGCTGGGAGCAGCGGTAGGTCTGGGTCGGCTGGTCTTCGTTCGAGCTGCCGAAGAAGTTCGAGAGGACTTGATTCCCCAGAGCGGCTAGGTCTGCTCTTATTTGCTGATTCGGCTCGAAACCGTTGGGTATCCTGAGACTGGCGCTGCCGTGCGACTGCTGCAGTTGTGCTGCTGCTGCTGCTGTTGAGAGCTTTTCGGTACGTTGGCAACTCGGACGGGGCTCTTTATCGTCGATTGATGGTATTGCTCGATCTCGCGCCACTTGTCTATCCCCGCCTTTCCGTGCTCGCTTTGCAAGTGCACCTTCAGCCACTTGGGACTGCGGAATCGGCGATTGCAGATCGGGCAGACCTCCGTAAAGTGGGTGATGTATCGAAGGTTGAGGTCGCCAAGCTGCTCGGGCTTCAGAGCCAGATCGTCCGAATTAGCCGGCGGCTCGAAGCTCTCCTGCTTGCCGGCGGAGGCGCCCTCCTCGACGATGCCGTGGGTGTTTTGCTTGTGAACGCGGAGAAAGTACTTGCTGCAGAGCTCCTTCTTGCAGATATTGCAGATAACGCCGCCGATCTGCGCCCCGTTCTCGATCTCGATTCCGTGCATCTTCTGCATGTGGGTCTTCATGAAGTATTTGTTGCAGAGCTCCTTGTTGCAGATCTCGCAGTAGCTCGAGGTGGGAGTGATGGAAGCGGTGGCCTTCCTCTCCGCCGACTGGGCGGGGTTGGATTTCGGGGTCGTAGGCACCGAGGACGACGGGAGCTGAGGCGTCGTCGAGCTCGTGGGCGTCGACGGCTGGTGGTCCTCCGCGATATGTTTTCTCAAGGCTTCTTGGTTGGGGTACTCCCTCTCGCAGAGGCTGCAGAGCGTTTGCGCGACGACAGCGGGAGCCGGCTTCTCTTGGACTAGTTGCTGCTGCTGCTGCTGCTGTTGCTGCTGCGTTGGTATCAAATTGTCCGACTCGACGCCGTGTTCGGTGATCATGTGACTCCTGAGCGCGCCGGGGGTGTCGTAGTCCTTGCCGCAAAGTGCGCAGGAAGCTGCTTTGTTCGATTCGAGACCGTTCAGCTGGAGAATCATGGTCTGGAGCTTCTGAAGATCCTCGGAGATGGAGTCGGTTCTCTGGTCGATCGGATCGATTTCCGGCTCGGGCCTCGGCGACAGCTGTTCGCCGCTCTCGTGAATCTTTTCGAGATGCAGGTGATAGAGGCTCTGAGTCTGGAAGCGTATGCCGCAGGATCGGCAGGCGTATTCCTCGGTGCGGTCGCCGGACTCCGATCCGTTTCCCAGGCTGTCGCCCATGATGAGGTTCAGAGGGCTCGTTTGCACTTGATGCCAGCTGGCCCCGGAGACGGGGGGATTCGGCGATTTATCGTTGTCGGGCACGAGGATGGAGTGCCTCTTGAGCTTGTGGGTGCGAAGGAAGTACTTGTTGCAGTACTCCTTGCAGCAGATCTCGCAGAACGCCTCGGGATTCATGACGCCCAGGCGTCTCAACCGATCTCCGTTGGCTTGGGACAGAGGAGGCGACATGTCCAGAGGTCTCGGGGTCGAGGCGTCGTAGGGCGACTCGTCTTGATCGATGTTGTACTCTTGTTTGAAGAGGGTTTCCATGCCGCCGGGGCTCTGTCGTTCCTCGTCGCCGGCGGCGGCGGCCGGCAGGCTCATTTGCATTTGCGTGGAATCGATGATATCGTTGCTCGGATTCAGGTGAATCTTCTGCCTGTGCTTTCTCAGTGAGTCCTCGTTCTTGAAGCGCTTGGTGCACATATCACAGGGTAGAGTCGGGGCCTGCTGCTGCAGGAGCCCGTTGTTATCGAGCCTCGGCGGCTGCTCGGGCAGCTTGACGCTCGTCAAGTTGCTGGGCGAATTGCTGGTGACGAAGGAGCTCGAGGCCGCGCTGCCGTCGTTCGCTTGGGATGGATTGATCGGCGGATCGACGTAGATTCCGTGCTTGTTGGCCTTGTGCGTCTTAAGAAAGTACTTGTTGCAAAATTCCTTATTACAGAGATCACAGTACGCGTCGGGATTGAATATCTTTGGGAACTGGGCCATGGCAGCCCGCTGGATTTGCGTGGAGTCCGGCATGGGGAAGCCGGGCATCGGCAGGAACTGGGCCAGGGGAGCGGGGAAGGCCGCCGTCGGCTGAAAGTGGTTGCCGGCCCTGCCGGCCGCGAGCTTGGCCAGCGAGTTGGCCTCGCTCTGGCCCGTCAGCCAGGAGGTGGTGGCCGCGAAGTTTCGGATACTGATGCCCGAGAGGTTGATGGGACTGACGGACTGCTCGGAGTGGAGGAGCGGCAGGGCCGCGCTCGCGTCCGGGCTGAGGCAGGGCTGCACCTGCGGCGAGCTGTCGTTGCTCGAGGGGCAGCCCTGCAGCGCGGCGGCCCCGCTGCCCGAGGCGTTGTGCTCGCACTCGAGGTGCAGCTCGAGCGCGACGCGGTTATCGAAAAATTGACTACAATACTGGCAGCGAAATTCATTGTTCAGATTCTCGTCTTTCGGATGGCTCTGGATGGACTTGAGGTGCGGCGCGCTCGTCGGCTTACCTTCCAGCTCGCCGTTCTTCCTCGCTTGTTGGTCGACGGTCGGCTGTTGCTGCTGCTGCTGCTGCTGCTCCTCTTCGGACTCGTCGTACTCGCCGACGGTGAGCGAGGTCGAGAACTTGACGGGCGTCGACTGCTTCCGCCGCTTCTTGGGCAGGCCTTCGGGATCGCCGAGGAGCCGCCTGCGGGACTCTCGCTCCTCGCAGCTCGAACCCTCGCTATCGATCTCCGTCGACTCTGGTAGGCATGTCTCCTGGCTCGAGGACATCTTTTACAGACTTTCCTAAGTTCAGAACAGAATTACAATTTTCAAACTGGAACGACAACGGGGAGGCTTATTTATTGTTTTTTTCTTGTTTTCAATCTTGCCGATTGTGCAAGTTTGCCGATAATTTAGTTAATTTTTTATTACCCTCCCTCCCTCCTAAAGGAAAGCAGTCGGAAAATTTCATCTATGCGGGGAGATGGGAATTTATTAGATTTTCCGATCAGTAAAATATTGGCAGTGCTTTTAATAAGGATAGTAAATAAAGTGGATTAGACGGGCGCGCAGTTTAAGAAATTGGGCAAAGTTGGAGGAAGAAGAAGAAGAGGGAGAGAGCTCGAGTGGGGAGGGGGGGAAAATTTAATAATTTTTGGCCGGCGCGCCATAATCGTATCGACGCTGCGGCGTAGGCCTTCAATCCCTTCGGGCGCTCGAGGCAGAAGGCGCCTATCGATTTTCTGACCGTTTCGAATGATCGCGCGCCGGCCCGACTTGAAGCTCTCTCTCTCTCTCTGTCTCTCTCTCTCTCACCGAAATTCTCACCACTCGACTGCTCGATGAGGGCTTTTCCCTTCTTGCGAGCCTACAAAAGGAATCCGATACTTTATTAATGAATCTCATTGGTGCGCGCGGCCCGTATAGTACACATAAAAGAATCCCCGCCGCCGAGACGTTTCGGGCGCAAAAGTGCGTGCGCACGAGGAGGCGTTATAATTCGAAATGTTGGAACGATTTCGGCCGCTGGACCGAGCCGAGGAGGGGGACTGGCTCACGTGAGTCACGCGCCGCACCGTACGCCCCCGCTTAATTTCGGCCGACGGTTTTTCCACCGAAACTCGGAATAGCAGCTTTTCCGGGGCGCCGATCGAGGGGGCTCATTAGGGCCCGGCGGCCGGGAGGCGTGATCGCACTCGACGCGTCGCCGCGCAAACAATTTAAATTACGAGCGCGGGGGAGCTTTTATGCCCCTTTGATCGCCTAGCCTCCTCTCGATCGAATTTCAAAGAAACGAACACAGTTCGATAAATAATGGGAAAATACGAGAAAAGCGAGCCGCAAAGCTCGCTGAGAGAGATTCGTGTAAATCCTTACCGGCAATCGGCGAAAACGCAGTGACAAAAAAAGAGAAGGCGCTGATATCAGTCGATCGTCATCGTCGCTGCTGCGCTGCCTGGCTGCGAGGAGGCTCGTCGGCAAGAGGCTCGTCGGCGCGCTCGCGTCCCGGCCTCATGGCTCGGCGGGGAGACGAGGGCCGGCTGCTCGCGGGGACGACTGGCCGCACACCGCCACGGGCACTCTCGCACTTTCCGTCCGTCCGTCCGTCACTCCGGCTCTCCTCCGAGTGTGGCGCGTGCGCCTCGAAAAAAGGGCGTAAAAGCGGCGGCACGTGCGGAGAGCCCCGCGCTGTACGCGGGGAGAGGGGCGGACAATGCTCTCCTTAACGGTCCCTCTCTCTCTCTCTCTCTCTCTCTCTCTCTCTCTCGCTCGGTTTCTCCTTCAGGTGCAGCACCGGCACGCGCGAACTACGCGAGACCAGCTCCTGCTTCCGTACGCACGGCTCGCCGCCTCGTCTCGATCTGTCATGCTCTTTTCCGTTTTCGACCCCCGGCCCTACATCTAGCCCCCCCCC